>JBBPBX010000080.1:115910-156155 GCA_038048925.1 Garcialebias charrua | reverse complement strand
CCGCGCGTGGCACCGGGCCCCCCCGTGCCCCGGGGATGGTCCGTGCGCGCCGCACGTTTGAGTGGGTCCTCGGCTTTATCACAGCTTGAACACGCATGCTGTTGGCACGCGTCTTGCGCAAGGTGCGCATGGCATTTATTTTTCCATCCATCTCGGTAGCGCAGACTTTTCCTGACCACCTCCTGTTGGAGCACCGTGCTGCGGCGAGACGTTTTTGAAGCCATTTTCAGATCAAACCATTTATTCTTGATTTCTGATACTGTACGACCCACGGGAGACACAACATGCACTAATATTAATATGAAGTTAACTGTAGTTTCGAGACATTTTAAAATGCTTTTGTTCAAAAACACATCCGACACTTGCGGGGGGGTGGGGGGTAGCGGTGCGCCACAGCTCTTCTGAATAAGTGAAACTATAATGTAACACAGTTGTTTACACTAAAATTAAAAATATTTGACCATCCGACACTTGCGGGGGGGGTAGCGGTGCGCCACAGCGCGACTGAGAGCAGAACTTCAATCTCCGAACGCGTAAAGTTCTTCTTTTACTTCTTGATTTTGAATGAATGGACACTTCCTGCTCTGTGAGGCAGGAAACGTAGCCTTATATGGTGTTTTGAGGGGTGGGAATTATGTAAATAACCTCTCCGCGTGCACGCGCAGGTTGTTAGAACAGGTGGGATTCATCATATTTACGCAACTCATTTACACACTTTTCCTGAGGATAGAAGAGTTTGTTGAATCTGACGTGGCATGTTCGTACAAACGCTTTGTACGAACACAAGTAAGAGAAATTTAGGATAAAAATACGAACATATTCTTGCATGAGGCCCATTGTGTTACAGTTTGTGACGATGTGAAAACAAGAGGAACAAAGAGCCTGAAGATGTTCTGATGGTCCCGAGGTGGAGGTGATCTGCACTGAAGGTCCAGAGATGTTCTCCTGAGCTCTGCGTCCATGCTCTTACAGGGATGGGGCTGGTTCCAGGACAACCTCTGGTTTTCCACGTGTTTGTTGGTCAGCAGACACAACGAACGTCTCTGAGCCTGTGCACGTTTTGGTTTCCTGTCCGCAGTAGAAGAACATGATGATCAACCACAACCTTCCAACATCTGCAGCCTGTGTGTCTGTGAGCTTCTCTTAAATCAACCATGTGGGAGTCTGACAACATTAAAACATCTCACGTGTTCACATCACTTTTCATGTGTTTGTCTTCCTGTCCTCTGATGCTGCCGTGACCTTTACATTCTGGATGTTCATCACTAAGTGTTTTTTCAAACATCAGCTGGTGTCTGTGATGACGGACGAGCCTTCGCTTCATCGTCTCTTTGTTTTCAGAACAAGTTGTCAGCAGCTCTCTGTAAATGTTCAACATGTTTGATCCTGAAGCGGAGTCAAAAGAAATAAAAACCTGGAAGTTACTGAAGTGGTGGACAGGAAAACTAAATATTAGATCAAATTGATTGAAGTGATTTTATGAATTTATTGTTGTCGCTGTAAGATCAACCTCACGTGATGCAGAAAGTGGACAACAGAACTGCTGCAGTTAGATTTTCTTATCATGGTTAAAATATCCAAGTGTTCATTTCTGTGCTATGATTGGTCAGATGAAGAGCCACACGTGGAGCCTCAACCTCATCTTCTGATGGAGAACTTTTCTCCTGTATTTACAATGAAATACACAAGAGTCAATTCAAACCATCAGGCTCCACAACAGCTGATGTTTTTATAAATTTAAACAAATGCATAAAAGCTTCATATCTGATGTAATAATTCTATGTATGAGCAGTTACTGCATTTTATATTTATTTCCTGCATAAAACGCTCAGAATAGATCAATGATGCAGATAAATCTGGTTATTTGGGCTGCTCCTCTTTGTTCATGTGGTTTAACTCTGGATTTGAAACAGACAAGAAGCAAAACAGAACCACAGGAGAATCTGCGCATGCGTCTTCGAGAGCAACACCATTTAATACACCCATTTAATGGACTGATAACATCTGAAGCCGCTTACTTGGAACCACCTGGGTCCAATCAGAGGTGAGCAGTGGTGGGATGTAACTAAGTACAAATACTTTGTTACTGTACTTGAGTACATTTTCCATGTGGGTACTTTTACTCCACTACATTTTACATGAAGTATCTGTACTTTCTACTACACTACATTTCTATAATGTGTTGAGTTACAAGTTACATTCACGTTGCAGCTTTTTGATTTGTCGTTAGTTTGAAAGTAACTGATGTCAAGAGAGGAGTTGGTCCATTGAATCACTGCAAAGTGGACAGGTAACATTAGACCCTCCTTCAAGAAGAACTGGACCAATGATGTATACTGTATTCTAGTATATACGTCATTGAGCTGTTAGTAGTTAGCACCCACAGCACCACTAACACACACACACAATGGATTCCACCACAGAGATTCAGCCAGAAGATACACAACACCCATGGCCTTATTGAAATATTATTGAAATATTATTGAAAGACTGTTCAGTACAGCAGGACAGATTCTCTCCCACAAAAGAACCAGACTGGACTCAAAAACCATTGAAAACCAACTTCTTCTGAACTTGAACAATAAATTCTTGCTGCAATATTAAAATGTGTCACTTCATGGGATGTTAGGAGACAAGAGATGGCTCGACACTTGGGTCCAAGTTTTGAAAATGGTGTCTGGAAGTTAAAATATTGTTCACTATTGACCCATTACAAAGTTGACTAGACCAGTGTTTTTCAACCACTGTTCTGCGGCAGAGTGATCGTCAGCTGTGCCGTGGAAGTTATCCAATTTCACTTAACTGGTCTAAAACGATTTTTTTAACGAATTAATCATCTAATAATATGCCATTTTCGAGTGTCTATGCTATAGTAAGCCTCCAGTATAGCTCTGCGTTCGGCCGTACGCCGGTCCGTGCGCGCGTTCTGTGCGCAGGCAGTTCACCCCCATTGCTCAGAGTGAGGCTCCAGCGTTTTTGTACCAAATTCTTGACGTCATTTGAGCAGATGCAGGGCAGAGCGTTTACCTACGGGACAAACTGAGGTCGCTGATTGGTCATTTGCTGACACGCCTACTGAATTTGTTGACAGGTCGGGTGGAAAAAAGGGCGAGAGCTGTCAGCTGCAGCCGCAGCGGTGTTCTGTGTTTATATGTTAATAAAAAGTTCTAAAAAATAAACTAAAATGGGGAGCGCTGGTCCTGTTGCCCACACATCAGACCATTAAAGCTCTCCCATAGCTCTGCGTACTGCCGTACGCCGGTCCGTGCGCGCGTACTGTGCGCCGCGCGTTCGCTCCCACAGCTCTGCGTTCGTTCTCACGTTCATTCTCGCTGCAGCCACAGCGCAGAGCGTTCGCTGATTGGTCATTTGCTGACACGCCTACTGAATTGATTGACAGTTCGCGGGAGAGAAAAAAAAGGAGCCGGCAGCTTCAGCGCAGCGGTTTTCTGTGTTTATATCTTATTAAAAAGTTCTAAAAAATAAAAAAAAAACACAGGGAGCGTTGGTCTTGCAGCCCACAGCCCTCCAGGAAATCTGCAGAAACCTCGCGCAGCCAGGTAGGACCCGAGTTTAAATTAGCTCGTGACAAATTTCATTTTCAGAGTGAGCAGAGGAAGCGATCACTTGACTTCTGGATGGCGTAGTGCAGCATGCGGCCGAACGCAAAGCTATGAAAGGGCCTTTACACCAGGAAATCTGCAGAACCTCCCGCAGCCACGTTGGACCCGAGTTTAATTCGCTCGTGACAAATTCATTCATTTCTCATCATTTCAGTCATGGAGTCAGCGGAGGACGAAGCGATCACTTGACTTTTGGCAAAAAAAACAAAAGAAAAGGCCAGATCAGGGATGAAGAAGGGGAATTTAATACATTTGTGTCACATACAGTGCAATTTGAAAGTGCAATTTGAAATAAGAAATATAAAATATGATAAAAAATACATTTTTGTGTTTTTTTCATTCCTATTCAAGACACTTTAATAAGAATGACTATACAGTATATTTAGTATAGGTGGATACAGAGTATCTTTGTTTACAATTTTGGTTGGTGGTGTGCCTCATGATTTTTTCAATGAAAACACCGTGCCTTGGCTCAAAAAAGGTTGAAAAACACTGGTCTAGACAGTATTTTAACTAGTTGATGACAAACTGGAGTTGAAATGAAACTGGAGTTGAAATGAAACTGGAGTTGAAATGATCAGAGTCTGTTCCTTTGTTAGGTCTGATGCTCCTTTTTCCTGTCAGACAACTTTTACTGAAATGTTTTTACTGCCGTTAAAATGACACATTGGTTTTGTGTTAAATAAAAACTTTCAAAGATATAATCATTCCTCTTTCTTATTTTGCTTAATGTCCTTTAACTCTGTCATCCATGACATTCTGACACAGAATCACAAGTCCAAGTGTGAACTGTGTCACAGAGTAAACACAATAAAAACATGTATTATCTGCAGCATTGTTCATTAAAATGACTCAACACTATTAATGTATTACAGAAAATATACATACAGTATGCACACTTAATGATATTGTAGACCATTGCATTAGGTAATTACGGAGCCCCCGAGGGGACATGGGAAAAAAAAAAAATCTTTGCGTGCGCACGCAAACGTTTGCGTGCGCACGCAAATGTTTTGCATGCCCTCGCAAAGGTTTTGCGTGCGCACGCAAAACTATTGCGAGGTAACGCAAAACCTTTTGCGTGGGAACGCAAAACCTTTTGCGTGCGCACGCAAACGTTTGCGTGCGCACACAAAAGGTTTTTGCATTACAGACACCATGAGCGTAGCCAGAATGTTGTGAGGGGCGGTTTCTTTAAAAGGAATGTGGACCTTATGAAATAAACATGCCACAATAGCTCACTAGAAAGGCATTGGGTTGCCACTCCAAACCTTACAGGTTAGATTCCCACTTGGGACAACTTTTTTTTTTTTTTTGATTATTTATTCATTCCAGATTAAAAAAACAAGAAAACTATTTACAAAACAACAATAAAAACTTTCAATTATATAATCATTCCTCTTTCTTATTTTGCTTAATGGTTTTTAACTCATCCCTGAAATTCTGACACAGAATCACAAGTTCAAGTGTGAACTGTGTCACAGAATAAACACAATAAAAACATGTATTATCTGCAGCATTGTTGTTTAAAATGGCTCAACATTACGACAACGGAGCAGACAGTACACTCAATTTAATTGAATTTTGAAATCAGCCTTAAATATAAGACTATAATAAAAGACTTCCTCGTTCGAGCTGACGTGGCAGCCTGCGCTCTGTCTGTCCCTCTGAACTTGTGATTCTGTGTCAGAATTTCAGGGATGAGTTAAAAACCATTAAGCAAAATAAGAAAGAGGAATGATTATATAAAGATTATATAATAATTATATAATTGAAAGTTTTTATTGTTGTTTTGTAAATAGTTTTCTTGTGTTTTTTTTATCTGGAATGAATAAATAATCAAAAAAAAAATGTTGTCCCAAGTGGGAATCTAACCTGTAAGGTTTGGAGTGGCAACCCAATGCCTTTCTAGTGATATCGTGGCATGTTTATTTCATAAGGTCCACATTCATTTTAAAGGAACCGCCTCTCACAATATTCTGGCTACGCTCATGGTGTCTGTAACGCAAAACCTTTTGCGTGGGAACGCAAAAGGTTTTGTGTTACCTCGCAATAGTTTTGCGTGCACACGCAATTTTTTTTTTTCCCATGTCCCCTCGGGGGCTCCGTAGCCCAAATTAATGGTATAATAATAGAGTCTAATTGTTTGAAGTAGGATGTTCCTATAAAACTTGGGACCGACTGAAATACAGTAAATGAAGAAATCGCGGTAACACCACCATTTTAATGGCGTTGATCCTGCCCGCCATGGATAGCGGGAGAGTTTTCCAGAAATCAATATTCCGCTTAAGTTGTAGAATTTTACTCTGCCAGTTCAGTCGTAAGAGTTGCTCTGGTTTTTTTTTGTTACCAACACACCCAAATATGTAAAGGAGTCATACGCTATCTTGAATGGTGTGGACCTCAAATGCACTGGATCAGCTGCTGTAGAGAGCGGCATTAATTCACTTTTGTCCCACTTTTACTTTAATACTTTAAGTATTTTTTTAAAGCAAGTACTTATTTACTTTTACTTAAGTAAAAATATTAATATAGTACTTCTACTTATACTAGAGTACATTTTTGTTTGTTTACTTGTACTTTTATTTAAGTACAGTGTTTGCGTACCGGTACTTTCTCCACCACTGGAGGTGAGTTAACACTTCCTGCTTCACTCCTGAATGACAGAGGTGAAGCTCCTGAACTGGTGAGGGGGCGGGCTGAAGGAGAGAACTGGTTTTGTGTGTTTGGAGAGAACTGGTTTTGTGTGTTTGGACTATTACCTGGATGAACAGGTAAAGACACGTCCACAAAGTGCAGACAAACTCGCTCATCCTTCAGCAACACAGACTGAAACTTAAATATCTTCCTCTCAGTCCTACACATCGACTCAGCTTTGGTCCTGGTCCTGAAGATCTCCTGGTCCTCCTGGTTGTCCATCAGCAGATGTCCTGGTCCTCCTGGTTGTCCATCAGCAGATGTCCTCCAGTAAGTAGTTTCTGTCCTTTCTGACACTTGTTGAACTGCTCTCATTACACATCAATGCTTACACGGAACTTCACCAGATTATCTGAAGGATATTCTTATTCCATACTCATCCACCCGTTCGCTGCGGTCACAGAACAGTAATCTCCTTCACATTCCGAGAACCAAATTAAGGACCATGGGTGACCAGGCTTTCAGTGTGGCTGCCCCCCGCCTTTGGAACTCTCTTCCTGGCTGTCTGAGAGCCCCACAGTCTGTGGTTGACTTTAAAGGGATTGTGACATGATTTTTTTACTATTCATAAAATTGCTCAAAATATATATATTTTATCATTTAAATATGTTTGTTTTTGCAAACAAAATGATAAATCACTTTAATTTTGCTTTAAAAGTGATTTTGAACTTCAAGCCGTGTTTAATCATGGGAAATCCCATTACACACGAACGCACCATCTGTGATGTCACACTGGGCAGAGCTCTGGGCTTGTCACAGTGCGCAGGTATGAGCAGCTCGACATGAAGGAAGTCTGATACAGCATCAGACCTAAATTAGATCCTGTTGTTTCTTGTTCCATCACCCAAACAATTTTCTGCTTCCCAAAATGAAGACAAATAGCTCAAATCTTCACATAGATTGCTAAATTCGTCCAGTTTTAAATTGTCCGCTATTACAGACACCACAGCCCTCTGCCCAGTGTGACATCACATATGGTGCGTTCGAGTGTAATCGGATTTCCCATGATTAAACACGGCTTGAAGTTCAAAATCACTTTTAAAGCAAAATTAAAGTGATTTAGCATTTTGTTTGCAAAAACAAACATATTTAAATGATAAAATATATATATTTTGAGCAATTTTATGAATAGTAAAAAAATCATGTCACAATCCCTTTAAAGGTTCAGTCTGCAGTTTCTGTAGAACATCAGCACTTAGAAAAAATTTCAACAAGCAAAGCATTCTGATCCCTCCCCCTCAGAGCCATATATGGCTCTGCCCCCTTGTGGTCTGTTAAAATTCAAATTCAAGCTCTGTTTTTATTGGCTGATTCAAATTCAAGCTCGGTTTTTATTGGCTGGTTACAAACTTTGTTTTTATTGGCTGGAAAATGGCGGGTCACTTTTTCTTTTTAGAAATGCTTATTTACCACCTGGAGAAGCAAGGGGACAATATTTTTTTTTAGTTTTTTTCAGAGATTACCTCTCTAACATCAATCTAGTGACAGAGTGAAGAAATATGTTAAAAATACATTGTTAGAAAAGTTACATATAGCAGCTTTAAGAGCGGCTTGAAGACCTTTCTTTTCAACCGAGCATACTCTACCTCCTCATGATTCTACTTTTGATCTTAGCTGATACTGTTATTGATTTTAATTGTTTTATTATTTGTTTTATTGACATTTAATTCTGTTGCACCTTGTAGCACTTTGAGATTTTCATTAATGAAAAGTGCGTTATAAATTGAATTCATTATTATTATTATTATTATGCTGCTTCTAGAAGACTTCATGGAAACATGTCATCATTAAGTTGTTGATTCAGCTCTACAATGTTCAACCTGGAGCTCTTTGGAAGAAAACACACATTCATCTTCATGAGTTCATCTGCATCATGTCTCCTCAGAGACTCTGAGAGCAGACATGATGCGTTCAGGGACATCTCTGAAGTGTAGGACACTATTGTTTTTATGATCGTTTCACTTAATCAAACTGAACTCCAGTTCATGTTCAGTTGAGAAGAGATCCTGAAGAAACTGAGTGACATGATTGAATCTGAGGAGATTTCACACCAACTTCACTTTATTAAAGATTCTTCTGATGTTTGAACAATAAAACCTCAGAGCCTCCTCACCTACAGGACTGGACCCAGGGCAACACCTGTTTATGTCATGTCTGTAAAAAGAAACAGGAAAGAGGAACGCAGCTTTATCCTCCGACATTTAAAATTGCCTAAACTATTATTTGTTAGCTCGAAATTATAGCAAATGTGTGTCTCAGTCTAACGTTTTCTTAATAAATGTACTTTAATGGGACTTGCAACCCGGGTGTACCCCGCCCCTCGCACTGTGGTTGCTATATGGGCACCGGCGACCCCCGTGACCCAAAAATGGAAGAAACGGGTAAAAGATAATGGATGGATGGATGGATGTACTTTAATGGTCAAATTAGCTGCATTTAAAAAATTGTTTCACAGCCTGTGTGCACCGTGAACGCGCAGAGGACGAGAAACAGGAAGCTGGAACGCAGCTCTTTCTCCTAAAATTTTAACAAGAAAAGTACCTAAACAATTATTTGTTAGCTCGAAATTATAGCAAAGGTGTGTCTTAGTCTATCATTTGCTTAATAAATGCACTTGAATGGTCAAATTAACTGCATTTCATTGGGGCGGTGCAGCTGGATTGACTATTCCAAGCAGAGAGCAGAAAGGTGGGGAGAGTATGGCAGGCCGATTGAGTCATAATAGCTCGTGAAGATTCTCAGTCATCCAGGACATGGTAAATTCTAAAAAGTGCAATAGAAAACAATAACGTATAAAGTATATTATAATAAATAAAGTCCAGTTGTTTTTGTCTTGAACTTTTTTAAATTTGTCATTATAGGCACGTTTTCCTATTACATTATACAACAGCCAACAGCATGCCATACAACTATAACTACCGGTACTCTGGGACCATCAAGTATTGTTGTTGTTGTTTTTTTTTTCCAGTCAGAATGAATGGAAATGGTCTCAGTCAAAAGAATGGTTTGTAAATATGGGAAAAAATCTAGAAATATGTCACTTCGGCCTATAAGTTGCAAGGCATGTAAATTATGAGAAAAAAAACCTGTGACTTACAGGATGAAAAAATCAATCAATCAAATCAATCAAACTTTATTTATAGAGTCCTTTTCAGCAGCCAGAAGGTGCACAAAGTGCTGAACAATACAGAAGTAAAAAAAAAATAAAATAAAAAACAGCCAGTTAAAAATTAAGAGAGATAAGAGAGAGAGAGATAAGAGATAAGAGATTTATTTATTAACATTGCACCAGTTAATTAATACAACGTGATTATGTAAACACAGTCGTCCAGAAGAGGGAGAGTGTGCTAAGCTGCAGCATTTCCAAACACATGACATGTTCTTCTGCGCGGCCGCACTCATCCGTCTCCGGATGAAGGTCAAACAGATGTAGTGGACATGACCTTGTCCACTTTTAAGACACCTGTGTACTTTTGAACTGTCCAGTGATGACCTTTACTGACCTCTCAGTGAAGCAAGACATTTACTACAAAATCATTCATTTAGCTATAATCTGATAAATATAGTCACCAAAAGAGACTATTTCTATCTTTGATTTGATCCTAATGTGATCAAAAGAATAACTTTTGTCATTCTCATGATGGTGCTTTTAAGCTGTGTTATTCTGTGAGAGTTAAACTGTGTCCACTGCTGTGTTAAAGGGAAATATCGGGTCACAGAGACCCGACTGTTCTGTTTAGAAATAAGAAGACAGTTTAATCAGTTGTTTTTCATTGAACAAGGCTCCAGCTTTCTCTGTCTGTTCCTAAACAAATCTCCCTCTGCTGCTGCTTGTTAACCTTGGGTTTGATAAGACAAATGAACTCCTCGACTGGTCCTTCCTTAAGTACTAGTCTAAGCTGTGCTGAAACGCTTCAGAGAGTTGCTGGGAACTTCCAAAGAGATGTGAACTTTCCCAAGAGCTGGACACGTGTGGTCAAGAGCTAACGACCGGCGTCTTCAGCTAAGGACTGATAACAGGCTGTTATGAGTCTACTTCGAACAAGCCGAGCTCAAAAACTTTGTTTATTCCCTCCTGGAATAAGTTTATCTTGAAGTCAGAGGCCTGAAGCTGACATATTCTCTGATGACCAACGCGGAAGCCAGGAGACGTTGAAACGTAAACTAAAACCAGTTTTGGACGTGCTGAGACTAAAGGACTCTGTGCATCTGAAGGCTGGTGTCTTCCCTCTTACCGGGCTGTCGTCAAAAGGTAAAGGAGCTGTTTACAAAACGTACCTGGATTTTAGCAGAAGTCTGATGGGAAGTGTCACTCTGGTCTCATGCTCAGGATAATGTTCTTCTTAATTCTTTCCTCCTATTTCTTTTCCCTCTCAACCTAAGCTGGAAACTATATTTTTAAGCTAAAAGAGCCCACAGACTAAATATGTTAACATCCAATATTTATGTCTGTTGTGTTGAATTTAAGTGTGCTGACGTATTTGAATTGAAAGAAAGTGAAATCATGTCAATCAAGTGTAATGGTGTTAATTTAGTTGATTTATTTTAAATAAATGATAGTGTCTCTTTGACATATCAAACTAAGTTAACGTGTCCATTGTCACTTAATGGCTCTGTTTATTTATCCATCATAAAGATCACAGAAATATTGAATAAACTGAAAAAGAAGAGAATCCGTGAAATTACTATTCAATCTGAATAAGTAAATTAATTAAGGTAAAAAAGAGGTCAGTATTAATATTGACCTCCACTTTAATTCTTACACAGATATGGAAAAAGGAAAAACACAATAGGTATCATTTGTGATATTCAAAAAAAGAATCTATCAAAGATTGCCTTAAGACACTCTATGATAAAGTCCCAAAAACTCTATCAGCAATAAGCACAACCAGACAAGACATTGTTGCAGATTTGACGACATGCAAGGAGATCAAAAGAGTCTGTGAGCGACACTCAGATAACACAGTTCAGCAGTTGTTAAGCTTGGCGCCTCCGAGCGCACCCTCAGAGACCTCTGGGGAGGGAGGGGGGGGGGTCAGCAGTGTCTCTCAGCTTCACTCCAGGAGAATAGTTTCCAGACAGCCTTCTTTTCAAGGTCGTGTGCAGAAACCAGATTAGATAGTTTTTGTTTATCTTCAATCCAGGCCACAGTGTTCTTTTTGACTGCAGCCTTCCAAAGTCCAGGTGCTGTTCAGGTCCAAAATCGCCGAATCATATGAGGTTCCGAAGCTACGAACCCCCATCCGTGCCCTGATTAATGCCGGGCGGCTGTAAACGAGTTCCAAAGCGCACCGCAGGTCCGCGGTGGTCTACCGCCGCTCCCATTGTGCGGTTCAGTTCGTACAACAGCTGGGTTGAGGAGCTCACAGCCCGGATCAGAGATTCTTGCTGATCAGGAAGTTTGGCCAGCGCGCCGATAGCCGCCGCAGTCTTCCTGATCTTCCAGTAACAGACAGCTCCGCTCACGCCAAAAAACAGAGCAGCTGCCACCAATATCCCAATAATCCACAAATCTTCCACGTCTTCGACAGACAGGACGGTCAAACACATGGGTTGCCACTGTCCCCACGAGTCCATCATGTATCCGACAGCGTGCGTGTCAGAGGGGCAGACCGCTTCTCCTGGCCCGGTCCGCTTCGTGGAAAAAATCTTATCTATAGATGAAACAGCCCAATTTATTAAATCCATCGCAAATTGGTTCGAGTGAGCGCTGAAGAGTCACGGACGAGAAAAAAAGCAAGCAGGGAGGAGGAAAACTTAGGGAGGATAGGAGCAAAAAGATATGCGACTTGCTCTGCCGAGAAGCGGAAGTGGAAGGCAAATTATTAAAAACAATTAAGACATAACAAGAATGACAAAGAAATACTAGGTATTAAAAGCCTGCCTGAATAAATAGGTTTTAAGATTAGACTCCATATTAGTGATGGAGCACAAGTCCTGAGGTAGCTGATTCCAGAGTCTGGGTGCAACAACAGAAAAGGCCTGGTCACCCCATCGTTTGTTGGGACAGACAGGAGAAATGTATTAGATGATCTCAGTGTTCTCCTATATTCCCGGACAGCTACAAGATCAGTCAAATATAGTGGGGCAAGACCATTGAGATCTTTAAAAGTTAATAATAAAATTTTAAATTTAATTCTAAAATCGATTGGAAGCCAGTGAAGAGAAAATAAAACGGGTGATGTGCTCATGTCTGGAGGTGTTGGTTAAAAGTAGAGCTGCAGCATTTTGGACCAATTGAAGGCGTCTAATGGAGGATTGGGAGATTCCCGCATATAGGGAAATTGCAGTAGTCGAGCCTTGAGGTGATAAAAGCATGAATGGCCTTTTCCAAATCAAAATAATTTTTAAAAGGCTTAACTTTGTATAAAAGACGTAATTGATAAAAACATACCTTGACTACAGACGCTATTTGTTTAAAAAATACTGTAGTTATTTTTCTCCCTCTCTTTTTGAATTGTGCATAAATAGGTTACTTTTATTGAGGCAAGAAGCAAATTGATGTATCCAGTAATTGTTATAAAACTACATTTACTACCAAAGTTTAGGAAGAAAATCACAGTAATCTATCACTTTATAATTAGTTGTTCTGAACTGAATTACAAGAGGTTGTTGCTAGGGAGGCCGTGGCGTAGTGGTAATTGCAGTCGTCCCCTGATCGGAAGGTTGGAGGTTCGAATCCCGGTTCCCCACACCATGTGTCGTTGTGTCCCTGGGCAAGACACTTAACCCCGAGTTGCTCCCGGTAGGACTGGAAGGCGCCTTGCATGGCAGTCGCCGCTGCCGGTGTATGAATGTGAATGAATGAATGAATGAATGAATGAATGAATGAATATCTTTATTGGCAATTTATTGCACCAGGGTACAAAGTTCTGCAATTGGCGCACGCACCATCCGAAGAGGGACGTACGCACAGAAAGTCGCAGCAGTCTGAAACCGCGCCACCACAATCAGATATGGAAAAAGGAAAACACAATAGGTATCATTTGTGATATTCAAAAAAAGAATCTATCAAAGTTTGTCTTAAGACACTCTATGATAAAGTCCCAAAAACTCTATCAGCATTAAGCACAACGAGACAAGACATTGTTGCAGGTTGATGACAAGCAAGGAGATCAAAGAGTCTGTGAGTAACATTCAGATAAGCACAGTTCAGCAGTTGTCTCAGCTTGGCGCTATCCGAGCGCACACACAGAGATCTCTGGGGGGGGAGGAGGTCAGCAAGGTCTCTCAGCTTTCGACTCCAGGAGAATAGTTTCCAGACAGCCTTCTTCTTTTCAAGGTCGTGCAGAAACCAGATTAGATAGTTCTTTTGTTTATCTTCAATCCAGGCCACAGTGTTCTTTTTACTGCAGCCTTCCAAGTCCAGGTGCTGTTCAGGTCCAAAATCGCCGAATCATGTGAGGTTCCGAACTACGAACCCCCATCTGTGCCCTGATTGAGGCCGGACGACTGTAAACGAGTTCCAAAGCGCACCGCAGGTCCGCGGTGGTCTACCGCCGCTCCCATCGTGCGGTTCAGTTCGTACAACAGCTGGGATGAGGAGCTCACAGCCCGGATCAGAGAATCTTGCTGATCAGGAAGTTTGGCCAGCGCGCTGATAGCCGCCGAAGTCTTCCTCAGCTTCCAGTAGCAGACAGCTCCGCTGACGCCAAAAAACAGAGCAGCTGCCACCAATATCCCAATTATCCACAAATCTTCCACGTCTTCGACAGACAGGACCGTCAGACACATTGGCTGCCACTGGCCCCACGAGTCCATCATGTATCCAACAGCGTGCGTGTCAGAGGGGCAGACTGCTTCTCCTGGCCCGGTCCGCTTCGTGGAAAAAATTTTATCTATAGAGGAAACAGCCCAATTAATTAAATCCATCTCAAATTGGTTCGAGTGAGCGCTGAAGAGTCACAGACGAGACAAAAAGCAAGCAGGGGGGGAAGGAAAACTAGGGAGGGTAGGAGCAAAAAGATATGCGACTTGCTTTGCCGAGAGCGGAAGTCAGTGTGTATGAATGGGTGGATGGTTGGTATTGTAAAGCGCTTTGGGGCTCCTCACAGGGGGCTGGAAAGCGCTATATAAATAAGCTCCATTTACCATTTACAGTTACAGCTCAGTGTCGTGATGGTAGTAAAAAATGTTGTGATGGTATTAAAAAGGTATTAAAAGGTATTAAATTTAACTTAAGAATTTCTGCATATACCCTGTAGTGGGAGGTTATCGGAAGATGAAAATATGGATATAGGATGGTCTATGGTTGAAAATAGAAGAGGGGGAGGGGGGAAAGACAAGTCAAAAAGTGACTAAATACTGGTAAAAGATCTCTTGAGGTTGAAGAAGACAGAGTTGAAATGAGAAAGAAAATAATGATGGAAGATTGTAAAGTTACATTAAAATTTAAGGCTGGACAGGATATGGTTGGAGTAAGTCCAATCAGTTTGTCAAACGCATTAAAGAAAGCTATCAGAGATGTAGAACTAGGTAAAGTTTTAAGGAATGGAAGTCTACTTATCATTTGTAAGAATGCTGAACAAAAGAATAAGGCTTTAACATTACAGTGTGTGAAAAAGAAGTAATGGAAAGAAAGATCGTAGCCAGTAACGTGCGGTCGGGGGAGGCAAGTGAGGCGGTGCCTCACCTGTCATCATGGAAAGAAAAAAATGTAAATAGAAAAAATAAATGTAATTATTGTATTTTTCCTTTGATTTGTACTATAAACTTATTTTACTTACTTGTGCTGTCTGCAGTTTTGTAGTGCAGTCTGTAACTTTTCTAACAATATATTTTTAACATGTTTCTTCACTCTGTCACTATCTCCTGACTGACTGATGTTAGACAAAGTAATCTCTGAAAAAAACTAAAGTCCCCTTGCTTCTCTAAAAGCGTTTATAAAACACACAGTGACCCGTCCTTAATCAGCCAATAAAAACAGAGTTTTAACCAGCCAATAAAAACAGAGCTTCTCACTTCTCACGCTCCTAACCCACGCCCCCCATGTCCCAGCCCGCAGCGGCGCGGCACGTTCTCATTCAAAGGATTGCAAAGCGATGCAAAACTGTTTTGTATGTGACACAAATGTATTAAATTCCCCTTCTTCATCCCTGAGCTGGACTTTTCTTTTGTTTTTTTGCCAAAAGTCAAGTGATCGCTTCCTCCTTGCTGACTCCATGACAGAAAATTGAGGAAATGAATGAATTTGTCACGAGCGAATTAAACTCGGGTCCTATGTGGCTGCGTGAGGCTCTGCAGATTTCAGGGTGTTCTGGTGTGCTGGACCAGTGCTCCATGTTTTTATTTTATTTTTTTGAACGTTTTATTAACATATAAACACAGAAGATCACAGAGTCTCCGAGAGGACATGCAGTGGAGGCGGAGCAAAGGGAGCTGAGCAGCGAGAGCAAGGGGGAGCAGAGCCATGTATGGCTCTGAGGGGGAAGGACCAGAACGCTTTCCCTGTGGAAAATTTTACTAAGTTCTGCACTCTACGGAAAGTTACATATTGCAGCTTTAAAACTAAACCAGTTTTAAGTTATTTTTTATTCAAAATCACAGATTTTTCTTATTTGTCGTTCAAATACTGAAAAGAGATGTGCGCGGAGGCAGCGGTAGCTGCACTGCACCAGGGATTGCGCAATCAGTCGGCTGACTGTGCTGCATGCTGCAGTGAGCCCGTATTCTTGCCCCTTTTATATTTTATTAAAATGTCCAAATACTTTTGCTATATAAACTACATTTCTATAGTTTAGATGGTGGATATAATGTATAGTGTTTTTGTCTAAAACTGTATGTGTGCTGAGCAATCATAAAACGGCTGAGAAAAGGTGCCGTGTGAGGCAAGCCTCATTGAGGAGGCGGGGCTAATGAGCCCAGGACTTCTGCTTGAGCCTCCTCCTCTGCTGCAGGAGGAAGTGACAGCGCACTACAATTTAATGCAGCGATTCAGTTATTTTTTTCTCCTGATTGGCTATAATTTCGCAATGGAGGATTACATTTCTGATCAAGGAAGGCTTTCTTCTGATCTCCATGGAGGCAGAGAGACTTTTAAAACTGAAAGCCGACAAGGAAGACTACTACAAAAAAGTCATTAACATCTTTGTTCAGAAGGAGCGGCGCATGGACTTCATTTATTTATTTATTTATTTATTTTTATTTATTCATTCATTTTACATTAAAAACCAGAAGTAAAAGAAAAAAAACATATTGCACAGTATATGAAAGAATACATAAAATGAAAGGTGGCAGAAAGAAGAAGAAATCATTTTATCTGCCCCTTTTTCAAAAACAAAACATGTTCAAACAATCAATTAAAACAATAATTATCTATGAGTAACAGAGCAAAAAGAGTAACTTTTCACAATCTACAAATATCTAGAACATTAAACACTTAACTAAAAGTTTTAATATTTTTTAACAATTTAGTTTTGATCATTTTTTAAACATGATCACAGAGTTAACATTTTTAACATCATTTCCCAAACCATTCCACAATTCAACTCCCTGTATTGAAATAAACCGTCCCTTCAAACTAGTTCTGCAAAAATGTCAGTTCCCTTTAGACTGTAGCAGCTTTCTCTCTTAACAAAATACATTTGAACATTTGAGGGTTCTATTACTAACAAAATATTATAGTCCACCAAATCATAAAACTTCAGTACTTTGAGTTGTTTAAATAATTTATTAGATGGATGACAGTAAGGCTTTCTTGTAATAATTTTCACAGCTCTTTTCTGTAAAACAAAAATAGATTTTGTTAGAGTTAAATTTAATTTACAAGTAAGAAAGCTAAGAATAAAATAATGTCTTTCTCCAAATTAAATGTGCTTTTTTTGTGTGCTACAGTTTGTATGTGTCAAGATTGCTGATATGAGATTTTAAACACAACCTGTTAACTGCTGCCAATCAAATGGTGAATAAACTACAGTACTCTGTGGGGTTCATGTATTATAAAAGAAGAAAATAATGCTATCCAAAGTATCCAAAGCACTGAAGAAGCCATGACAGACAGAAGCCAAAACGTGGAGAACATTTTTTGTCTATGTTTTATTATACATATGAAAAAAACTGTGCAGTGCCTCACCAGCCATGAACCTCACAGCACGTCACTGTTTCTAGCATATATCATAAATTGCTCAGAACAAGCAACAACTAAAACTGAAAAAATAAAAATCATAGTAAAAGCAGCTACAAAATTTTTTAATGTCAAAGATTTATCTTGGGAAAAAAATCCATGATGGACTTAGACATGGTGAAGGATCACCTGAAACTGAGGCTTCTCAAATTATCACATAATTCTAATATTACAATGGAACGCTCGCAGTCTAATAGCAAATGGTCAAGAATTTAAAGGATTCAGTAATAATATAAACACAAAACCAGATATAATATGCATTCAAGAAACATGGCTCAAACTAGGGGTGGGCGATATGGCTCAAAAATTATATCGTGATATTTCAGAGCATTATCACGATAACGATAAATTTTGTGATATAACCAAAAAAACTGCCCTAAGTGGAGGAGTTTAAGTATCTCGGGGTCTTGTTCACGAATGAGGGAAAACTGGAGCGTGAGATCGATAGGCGTATAGGTGCAGCGTCTGCAGTGAAGCGGGCGCTGTACCGGTCTGTCGTGGTGAAGAGAGAGCTGAGTCAAAAGGCAAAGCTCTCAATTTACCGATCGATCTACGTTCCCACCCTCATCTATGGTCATGAGCTTTGGGTTGTGACCGAAAGAACAAGATCTCGGATACAAGCGGCTGAAATGAGTTTTCTCCGCAGGGTGTCTGGACTCTCCCTTAGAGATAGGGTGAGAAGCTCAGTCATCCGGGAGGGACTCGGAGTAGAGCCGCTGCTTCTCCACATCGAGAGGAGCCAGTTGAGGTGGCTCGGGCATCTGGTTAGGATGCCTCCTGGACGCCTCCCTGGTGAGGTGTTCCGGGCATGTCCCACCGGGAGGAGACCCAGAGGAAGACCCAGGACACGCTGGAGGGACTATGTTTCTCGGCTGGCCTGGGAACGCCTTGGGATTCCCCCAGAGGAGCTGCTCCAAGTGGCTGGGGAGAGGGAAGTCTGGGCCTCCCTACTTAGGCTGCTACCCCCGCGACCCGACCCCGGATAAGCGGAAGAAAATGGATGGATGGATGGATGGAACCAAAAAAACAGAAATCAATTTTTTTTCATTTGACAAAATTAAATTAACATGCTGCTTTGCGGTATTATATAAATTTTTAAAAAACAACAATGGGTAATTTTACTGAAATTACTTTATTTAGTAATTCAGTCTCCAAGTATAAAAACAAAATAATAAAAATGATCTGTTATTTACGTTGAAAAAGTCTGCACAAAATATAGATCAACAAAATCCACCACAAAAACTAAAGTGCATGTGTGGTTTCCTAAAACAACTAAATAAAATGAAGCTTAAGATCTGTTGGGCATGAATATAACATGTAACAAAATACAGTATATGTTGCCTTTAAATGATCTGTAACTTTCAAAACTTGTAACAAGGGGAGCAGCTGAACCTGAAGCTTGTAGTGCTTCAGCTTCGTCTGTTCATGCAGGAATTATTCATTTTTTAAAACTGATCTGTCTTTGATCTCCTGCCTTTTTGGTCCGTGGACCGATGCTGCGCGTGTTTGTAATAACAGTTTAGAGCAATGGAGACACAGCCTGCAGCAGCTGCTCAGAGCGAGGTGTGGGGGAGGGTGAGAGAGACGAGCTGTCTGTACCTGCAGTTGTATGGAGAGACAGCCTGAGACGTGCATTGTTTGTTTTTAGCATTTTAGCTAACTAGTACCTGTACTGTATTGCACGCAGACTGGTGGAGGGGGGGGGGCGCGCAGTTCGGTTTGGCCGCTTGAAGCGCGGTTTGTAAGGGGACGGGGCCCCAGATGTATTACGTCATGAAATTAGCATATCATGATATAACTTTTTTGCCCTGGCAAGCTTTTTTTTTTACCGGTATTACTGGGAACGATATGATATGGCCCAGCCCTAGCTCAAACCATCGTTGCAGTTTAGTCATCATGGTTATTCAGTTTTACGTAAAGATGGGATAAATGGGAATGGAGGAGGTTGCGCCATATTTTTAAAGGAAAACATAAAATTTATTCAGGTCCAACTAATATCAGACTTAGAAATTATTGCTGTAGAAATTTGGTCAAATGATGGGAATATTAAAACTATAAATGATTATAATCCTTATAAACAATTAGAAAAGTTAAAACTTGAATCAGTTCTAGAACAATGGAGAGGGAATATAGTTTGGTGTGGGGATTTCAATGCACATAGCACTTTATGGGGAGATCAAGATGATCAAAATGGAGGGATTCTAGAAGAGATAATTGAAGAAAAATAATTGGTTATCTTAAATAATGGGGCAGGCACTCGGGTGGACTTTGTAAGGGGTAAGGAATTTGCTATTGACCTGACCTTGGTTTCTCATTCTATTGCTGATATTTGCAGCTGGAGAGTGTTTAAAGAAAGCCCAGTGGGACTGGGGAGTGACCATTATCCAATTTTGATCAGTATAGGAAGAGAGACAGAGCAAGGCCAGGTAGAAATTGAGGGGAGATGGAAACCTGGGAAAGCAAACTGGGATAAGAATAAAATATTGAGTGAGGTTAACATGAAAAATATAGACACAAGTAAGCCGATAAATCAATTAAATTTAGAAATAAGTTAATGTATTATTAATACAGCAAAATTAGTCATTCCTAGAAGTAGTGGTAAAAAAAAAAAGATAGTTCCTTTGTGGACACCAGAATGTTCAATAGCAATTAAACAGCGGAATACATCTTTTAAAATACTTTAAAAAAAAGTTTTTGTCTCCAGAATCTAATAAACTATAAAAGGTAACAAGCAGAAGTTAGGAAAACTATAAGACATGCTAAAAGGGAATATTGGAGGAAATACTGTGAATCTTTGGGGGAAAATACTGCATTAGATAAGGATTGGAAAACTATTAAAAAATGTCTGGAAATAGAAAATATTTTTTCCCTTTAATAAAAGATAATGGAAATATTATAATAGATAATAAAACTAAAGCTGAATTATTAGCTAAAATATTTGCAAAAATACATAGTACAGAGAATCTAACTAATAAAGAAAAAATAGGACGTGAAACAACATTACAGAGAAATATTGAATTGATTCATAATGATGAAGAATATGATGATTTTATTAATATGAAGTTTTCATTGTTTGAATTAAATAAAGCAATGAAGAATTCTAATAAAGCAAGTATGTTAAACAAATCTTAGGGATGTGAGTAAAAAAAAAAACTAAATTGTATAATATGGTGTGGGGGGAAGGGATATTACCTGATAAATGGAAAGAAGCGATTATTATTCCTATTTGTAAACCTGGTAAAGATCCTAATAGACTATATGCCAAGGGTAGTCGTGACGTACTTCCGTTAAAATATCGTCCATATCCGCCACTTCCGGGTCCCATCCACTGCCGTTGTTGTTAGCGTTAGCTCCCAGAAGCAGACCATGACAACGACCCGAAACGGGAAGCGGCTGCGAGCTACCGGCACAAGTGAGTTCCGTTGTGTCCGCCCACCGGTGGGTACAGCTGTTCCGTTCCCCCGCCAGGTGGGGGTTAGGGCAACAATTTATCATGGCAATCCGTAGGGGAAACATTGCTATAGATTTATATGGATTTATATGTGTATAGAGTTATTGTTGGTGTGTATGTGGATGTTTTATTAATTGTGTTTACTCATTTATGTTCGTGTCAATCCTTTTAACCTGAAGTGCGCGGTCGGGCTCATGAATGCGGGAGTGCTAGAACGGAAGTCCGTGGCATATAGTCTATTCATCTGAATGCTATAGACCAATAGCTTTAACAGCATGTTTGGGTAAAATTATGGAAAAAAATGGTAAATACTCGATTAATTTACTTGTTAGAATCTAATGAGAAAATTAAAGCTTATCAATTTGTATTTAGAAAAGGCAAAAGTACAATAGATCCTGCAATATGTCTGGAACATGAAATTAGACAGGCCCATATTAACAAAGAGAGTGATATCAGTCTTCTTGGATGTCGAAAAGGCTTATGACATGTTGTGGAAAGATGGGCTGTCGATTAAAATGAAACAGATAGGTATAAGAGGTGGAATATATATGTGGAGAAAAAAATAACTGAAAGAAATATCAGAGTAAAAATAGGAGGGGAAATAAGTTCAAAGTATCAAGTTGAAAATGGTACTCCCCAAGGCAGTATAATAAGTCCTATATTATTTATTATAATGATTAATGATATGTTAAATAATATAGATAAATCTTTTGGTGTTTCATTATTTGCAGATGACGGTATTATTTGGAAGAGGGGGGAAATATAGCATTTATAAATAGGAAAATACAAGAGGCATTAAATAGGTTAGAAGCTTGGGCGTTCGAATGGGGATTTAGATTCTCGACATCCAAATCTAAATTTGTTGTTTTCACAAATAAAAAAGTAAATATTAATGCAAACCGTCTATCTACGGTATTAAAGACACAAATGGAAATATTAACGTATGATGAGGGAAAAGTAAACAGTGTTTTTAGTACATGGTAATTGTACATAGTACCAGTACTAATACATAGTAATTGTACATGGAGGAAGTAGAAAAGAAAGCCTTGACGTCCTTTTCAGGGAGACCACCAAGTCATTGGTTCAGGTATGTTGATGACACCTGGGTTAAAATTAAATCTCAGGAAGTCCAACATTTCACTGATCACATCAACTCTGTGGATAAATATATCAAGTTCACACGAGAAGATGTAAAAAATGGCAGGTTGGCTTTCTTGGACTGTGAGGTCTCAGTTTCTGATAGAGGAAATTTGCAAACTGAGGTGTACCGCAAACCCACCCACACAGACCAGTATTTACAGTTTGACTCCCATCACCCTCTGGAGCACAAGTTAGGAGTCATCAGGACTCTGTATCACAGAGCAGACAGCGTCCCCACTAACTCAGGAGCCAGACAGAAGGAGAAATCACACACAAAACAGGCTCTAGAGAAATGTGGATATCCTAACTGGGCCTTCCTGAAAGCAGAGAAGAAACCCAAACAGGACTCCAGCCAGCCATCAGGTGAAAAGAAGGAACCCAGACCCAGACCAGTGGTCATTCCGTATGTTGCGGGAGTTTCAGAGACATTGAGACGTTTATTCTCTAAACACAACGTCCCAGTGGCTTTTAAACCCCAAAATACATTACGGCAAAGACTGGTTCATCCCAAAGATCCAGTCCCCCGGCACAAACAGAGTAATATTGTGTATGCTGTTCAGTGTCAGGAGGGCTGTGATCAGTCTTATATCGGGGAAACTAAACAGCCACTGGCCAAAAGGATGGCCCAGCACAGAAGATCAACATCATCAGGTCAGGACTCTGCAGTCTACACTCATCTCCAGGCCAGCGGTCACTCTTTCAGGGATGAAGATGTTCACATCCTTGATAGAGAGGAACGATGGTTTGAGAGAGGAGTAAAGGAGGCCATCTTTGTGAAAAGAAACCGTCCATCATTAAACAGGGGTGGAGGCCTCCGGGTTCAACTGTCCCCCTCTTACAATGCTGTTATTGCTAGTATCACTCAGCCCTCTGTGAATAGCAAACAACCATCAGGGTGCTAATGATCCATTGTTAGGCTGATGGTCCTCCTTGATCATGTGAGCAGCTGGTTTCGGCTGTCATCAGCCAACTGGTTGATCCACTGTGAGAGGGTGCTATTTATAAGACTGAGCTGAATACAGCAACTCAGACTGAGGAAGTCTTTCGGACGAAAGACGAAACGTTTCTACATTTTTTTTGCTTTGTTTTGTTTTATTTTTTGAATGTCCAGAGGACCAGACTTAGCTTTTTTAGATTTTTCTACCTGGATTATTGAGCATGCATCAGGGTAAAAAATGCGTGGGTTTCCTCTGGATACACCGGTTTCCTCCCACAGACCAAAAACATGCATGTTAGGCTGATTGGTAACTAAATTGACCCTAGGTGTGAGTGAGAGAGTGAATGATTGTTTGTCTCTATGTGGCTCTGTGATGGACTTGCGACCCATCCAGGGTGTACCCCGCACCTTGCACTGTGATTGCTGGACATGGGCACCGGTGACCCCCATGACCCAATATGGAAGAAGCGGGTAAAAGATAATGGATGGATAACAGCCTACTATATTTTTTACTGTATTTATATTCAAATAAATATTTCTCACGTAGTGTATATTGTCACAACTAATCATGTTCCCCTTTAAGGCATTAGAAAATCAATGGACTCTGTTTAAAAACTGTGATCAAAAATGCAGCTAAGCAGACAAGCTGAAGTTTCAACAAGAAAGCACTAATAAAATAGAAAAAAAAACAAGGAAAATGTTTATATTACACAGAATATTCAGTTTGTTAAATTCCATCCATCCATCCATTTTCTTCCTCTTATCCGGGGTCGGGTCGCGGGGGTAGCAGCCTAAGTAGGGAGGCCCAGACTTCCCTCTCCCCAGCCACTTGGAGCAGCTCCTCTGGGGGAATCCCAAGGCGTTCCCAGGCCAGCCGAGAAACATAGTCCCTCCAGCGTATCCTGGGTCTTCCTCTGGGTCTCCTCCCGGAGATTTAATTTACAACAGTTTGTTAAATTATTTAGTTAAAATACAGTTTACATTTTATGCAGATTAATATGCAAATTTAATATGCAAATTATTCAACAGTAAAGTCAGATGAAACACTATATTACCGCCATTCAGGTAAGATTCATTCTACCTTTATTTAGTCAGGTAAAATCTCATTGAGCCTCGTGGACTCATTTACAAGAGCGACCTGCTACAAACTAAAAAATGATGAACAGCAATGGTAGATTTTCCTTAAACAATAAACAATAGAAAACATAAGAGAGAAATACAGGATTTCTTTTTTTTTATTTTTTTTATTTTTTTTTAAACAAAGTATCAAAAACTAGCAAAACATTATAAGGTAGATGTATAAAATCAATAACAGGAACATATCTGCATTGGTTTTTGCCAGGATTCTAACAGATTCTTAAAACCATTTAGAGAGGTCAAGGCCGGGAGCTTCAGATCTTTTTGTAAGATATTCCAGGAAGCAGGAGACGAATAGGAGATGGCGCCCAATGGACGCCAGGTACGCCTGCAATCTACCTCTGACAATAGTGTTTCGATTATTTCTGTTTTATTTTTATTTTTATTTATTTTTGTCTGGGATATCAACTCGATGCTTGTGTGTCACCGACCACAGCTGCTCACTCTTCTGCTGTTGCTGATTCGGACCATTTTGACCGTAACTCTGGATCCCCCACTCTTCCACCCCTTCTGGCAGATGTGCAGGCTTGTTTATGCTGGGCCCCATGCCTGTCTTCTCGGAGATATCGCTCCAGATGCACGAGAAAACGTGCCGTCCGGCTGGTAAAAATTAGAGCTCTGCGTGGTCAACATTTCCACAGCCAGTTTCTTACGTGCCTGGACCAGGCTATGGCCGGGTGTTGTCCACTGGCCCGGCACTTGGACAGTCCTGGAAGCACTGTTTTTCTAAATCTGCAACCGTTGGAGCTCACCACCCGCACCATGGCTGGATCTGTGTCGGACCGGATCAGGACATGACTTATCAGCACAAGGTCTGTTGCAAATAAGACTTTTATCCTAAATGACCTTTTTAAAGACAAGGGACTAGATTTTCTTATGCTCACGTAATCCTGGTTGCCTTTGGGTGATTCAAATACCTTAGTGGAACTAATACCTCCTGACTGTCTGTGTTTTAATGCCCCGTGGCCATCAAGCCAGCAGGGCAGTGGATTATTAACTGTCTTCAAACCAAACTTTGTCTGTAAACAGTTGCCCACCTCTCCACCTGCTCAAGCTATGAGCTGAGCGCTTTTGAACTCTGACATTCTTTTACGGTTTTGTGCGTGATTGTTTATCGCCCATCTCATTCCAAGGACTTCATAAGTGAATTCTCTGATTTCCTGGCTTAAGGGCCCGGCAGAGCTCAGTGTACAGGCAGTACGCCACACTACGCCATACGTACGCAGAGGCACAAGCGTAGCCCCGCAGGGCACGAACGCGCAAATCTCTTTTTTTACGACCGCGTAAGCGATGCGCGTTGTCTCACAATAAATTGCCCGGACGCCGGACTGTTTTGTATGTTACACAAATTAATTAAATTCCCCTTCTTCATCGCTGATCGGGCCTTTTCTTTGTTTTTGTTTTTTTCCCAAGGTCAAGTAATCGCTTCATCCTCCGTTCACTCCATGACTGAAATGAATGAATGAATTCATGTCCTACCTGTCTGCGCGAGGTTTTAAATATTTCCTGGTGGGCTGTGGGCTGCAGGAAAAGTGCTCCCTGTTTTTAATTCTTATTTTTTAGAACTTTTTATTAACGTATAAAGTTTCAGAAAACCGCAGCAGCTGCAGCCGAGTCAGAAAGACCGCAGCGGCTGCAGCCGATCCAGCTCATGCTTTTTCCAACTCGAGCTGTCAATCATTTCAGTAGGCGTGTCAGCAAGTGACCAATCAGCGACCTCAGTTTGTCCTGCTTTGCATGCAGCTGCTCAAATTACAACAAAAATTTGGAGCGAAAATGCGAGCATTTAACGTGAGAACGAAAGCAGAGCTGTGCCAGCGAACGCGTGCGCACAGAATGCGCGCGTAGAGCGGCGTACAGCCAGTACGCACAGCTCTGCCGGAGCCTTTACATCACACCAAGATATGATCACGTTATAATCGTTAAGGACTTTAATGTTCATGTTTGTTGTCAGGAGAAACCATTAGTGAAGGACTTCCTAGATTTGCTGGACTCATTTAATTTAACTCAACATGTAAATGGTCCCACCTAACAACACGGGCACACTCTGGACATCATTCTAACACGTGATGTCACTGTAACTTGGTAATCAGTGACAACTTTCTCTCAGACCACGTGCCTGTTTTGTTTGATATCATCCTGCCTTGTCCTACTGCTAAGTTGTGTGATTCAGCACATACTTACGCGCCATTAACCGTTTCATTGCTGTACATTTTACTGAAGCTTTTAGCTCTGAGGGGATCGATCAGCTCTCTGTGTCTCTCCACCAAGGAGCTAACCTCTCAGCTTAAGGCCCTGTTTACACGGCGCGTATTTTGAGTGGAACCGCTACTTTCTCTTTGCGTCTTTGCTTATCGTTGACACGACGCCGCTGGCCCCCCTCTTTGCATCCGATACTTTTCTGATCCACTGCTCAGGGTGGAACTTTTTCGCTGACCCCCGTTGATAATGTAAACATCTCCTGCTGATCTTTTGTGTCAACCACATGCGCGCAGCTTGCACGCGCGGACTGTCAGGGCATGCAGACATTTCACGTGTCAAGCTGCAAAATATAACAGTTTAACAATAATAAACAGTATTTATGTTGGCGTGGGAGATGTATAAATTTATCTGAACTACAGTATCTATCTGGACTCGTTACATTTTTTAAACTGTGCGTAACGTGCTGTGAAAATGAAGACACCAGGTTTATTTTTATTTATTTATTTATTTATTCAGCACCACAAACTTTACGTAACACAAACACTGAGAATTAAACTGAACACTATTAAAACACGTGAACCGAACTGTAACTACGTTAATGAACTGGACTCTTGCTGTGTGTTCATCTGGACCCATCAGAACCGGTCTGCCTGTTTGTTGGAACGACAGCTTCTCCACCTGGCAGAAATAAATAAATAGAAACTCTGTTGTGTGATCAAAGTAAACACAAGCAAACATTATATTAAGAACGTTGATTTACCTGCTGTAAGTCATGTTTATCACGGAGTAAAGTCCGACATCATCCTCATCGTCACTCGGTTCTGATCCACAGTCCACTCAGCGTCTGGTGTGCAGCTTGTTAGATGAAGAGGTCCCGCTTGGTGTCAAATCTGTCGACTCTTATCCAAAATCCAGCTTTAACTTGTTGTTAAGTTGTTGTTAGCTCAATGTTTAGCCCAGAAGAACACAGCAGACAGCCAGCAGTGAGGCAGCACGCATGCGCAGTGGGTGAAGGTTCAGCAGCACGCATGCGCAGTGGGTGAAAGGGGGAGGGAGGCATGAGGGAGGGGGAATTCGAGCAGATCCGTGTCAACGCAAAACTTTTCATCTAGTTAACATACCCAAAACATCTATTTCCCCCCCACAGTGTCCGTGTAAACAGGGCCTTATCCGTGTTTAAATGTTATGTACCATGTTGCTCCCATTAAAACCAGGAAAACAAAACTCCTAAATGGTAAATGGAGCTTATTTATATAGCGCTTTCCAGCCCCCTGTGAGGAGCCCCAAAGCGCTTTACAATACCAGCCATCCACCCATTCATTCAGACATTCATACACCGTAGTGGTAGCCTGCCTTGCAAGGCGCCATCCAGACCTACTGGGAGCAACTCGGGGTTAAGTGTCTTGCCCAGGGACACAACGACACATGGTGGGCGGATGCGGGATTCGAACCTCCAACCTTCTGATCAGGGGTTGACTGCCATTACCACTACACCACGGCCGCCCCTATAAGAACCATGTCTTAATGACATCACTCAAGCAATTAGACAGAAATCTCGGAGAGCAGAGCGCAGGTGGAGGAAAGACCGGTTGCAGGTTTCTTTTCAAATCCTAAAGGAGAGTTGGCGTCATTATCAGAGGGCTAAAATGCTACTAAATCCAAGTACTTTTCTGATATAATTGCCTCCAACTCCCACAATCCCGAGCTCTTTTTTTCCACCCTGAACTCAGTTCTACACCTCAATGAACCTTCACCTCTAGAAGCCTCAACCGAGCGTTGTGAAAACTTCCTCCATTTCTTTTCAGAAAAAGTTGCAAACACCCGGGCACTCATTTCTCTACCTGCTCATGATCCGTCCATCCTAGGGCTGGGCGATCTGGACCAAAATTCATATCTCAATATTTTTATGATATATTGAGATTTACGATATATATCTCAATATAATTTTCTTTCCATAAAAGAATAACAAATATATATTTCTGAGTCAAAGCTTTGTCCCAGTTGTCACACAGCTACATTTATTAACAAACAGCTGTAACTCTACAAAATAAATGTCTAAAAAATAAACTATTTACATAGATTACTTTATTTTTTAGACATTTATTTACACATATTAAATAATAATACTCCAGCTGAGGGCAGCTGTGGCTGAGAGGCTAGAGCAGTCTCCTCTAATGGGAGAGCTGGGGGTTCAATTTCACTAGTAGTCACATGTTGAAGTGTTCCTGAGCTGTGGGCAACACTGAACCCCTCATTGCCTCTGATGTGTGTCTCATCAGTGCATGAATGTGATAAATTACTGATTATTCATTGTACAGATCTAGTAGAGTGCTGTATGAATGGGTAAATGAGGACATAGATTGTGTTGTAAAGAACTTTGAGTGTCTTGATAAGATATAAAGGTGCTTTCACGTTAGTCAGTGTGTTTGTAAACTGCAGTAATGTGAGCCTCCACTCAGAAACGTGAACCGAGTACAGTATTTTTACAGCCTGCTCCTTCCTTAAAACAAACCACGGGTCCGAGCTCATTTACCCATGCTGAGCTTTATGAGAGGAGCAGAGAGAGGTGGCGACATTATTAAATCAGCAGTTTATCATATCGCTAAAGACACAGTCCGTCTCAGCTGTGGAAGAAGAACGCTAAAGCATTGGCCATCTTGTTAGCCGCTAAGGACCGTATCTTTAGAGATATGATAAACTGCTGCTTTGTTAATGTCTCCTATCTCTGCTCCTCTCATAAAGCGCTGCAGTGCACACACGACTATATGAGCTTGGACCCGTGGTTTGTTTTAAGGAAGCTGCAATCTGTAAAAACACTCAGTTCTGCCGTTTCCCGGTTCCTGCTCCACTCCGCTGTTTAAATGGTGAAAAATATTCGTAGTTCCGACCTTTCGTCGGGAATATTTTCAGCATTGTCTACAAAAATAGTTTTTCTGCCCTCATCTGACAAATTTAAATCCAAACTAGCTCAGAAAGAACATTATTTTTCCCCCCTCAGTAACTAGCGGCTCTTCATATCTGCCGTGTTTACTTGTGCTAAAAGTCTCCGCCCACCTCCTGCAGGCAGGAAGGAGGGGGCTACTGAGGGGCCGGGTGAGAAGGAGGGGCTGCTGAGGGGCCGGGTGAGAAGGAGGGGGCCGCTCAGGAGCTGGGTGAGAAGGAGGGGGTTGCTATGGGGCCGGGTGAGAAAGAGGGGGGCGAGTGGAAGAAAGAAAGCAATAGGAGGATTTTCATGTATAAAACTTATATAGTTTATATCGAGATAGTCTCATATTGCGAAAAATATTATCTTGATATTTGAAAAATATCAATATATCGCCCAGCCCTAACAGGTAGGAACTAATGAGTCCCCCCACCCCCCCAATCGTCTTGGCGGTTAGCAGACCAACTGTAAGGTGCATTACCGCCACCTCCTGAGCTGGAGTGTGGACAGGAGATAAACAGAAAACAAAACTAATTCTGTTAAATTAATTTAATAACTCAACTAAATTCTCTCTATTAAAGGAGACCAAATATTGGTCCTATAAATTTTTATGGTATGTCTGTGGGCTATCCAGACCATGTTCATTCAATTTAATGCACAAAATAATTCTTAGATAATAAAACATCCCCTTTCTAGTTGTGCCTTTTCTGACTTTCGTTCTGAACGACCGGTTTATGATAAGGCCACGCCCTTCAAAAATCTGTTTACATTAACTCCGCCCTCCAAAGGGGACCCTGAGTCAGACCCAGAGGCAGACGCCATTTTGGGCAGGGCAAATGAGGCGCTGACGCGTCGCGTAGGCCGCTGAGAAACATCCATAAGTTCACCCTCCATGTGAAAAACTCTTCGTCTGACTCTTTGAAAACAAGCAATAAGGCTGCAGAGTAACACACTGGCTGCTAACTGCTTAGTGCGAGCACCACTTTTTTTGACGGACCACATCCGGCGCGGACCGGATATGGTCCGTGAGCAGTCGTCCGGGCGATTTAAGAGCCTGTAAATAAGTTTTTTCGTTGATAATTAGTTATTAGCGGTACTGCATTTTAACAACAACGAAACATCAAACTCTAGGAGCCATTGTGCTGAAATGAACACAGAAAAAACAAATGTGAAGTCTTTTATACTGAAGTGGGTGGAGCATCACCAGGGGTTGCTAGGTGAGGGGCTGGACTCAGGTTGGGGTCAGAGCCATATAAAGTGAGAGTTGCGACACTCCCATAGAGTTCCATTGTAAGAATGGAATGCGGAAGTCACGTGGGTCATGGAGGGGGCGATTTGTTCCATGGCTCTGGGTAACAGTCTGAAGCTGCCTGCAGTAGCGCTCCGTCGCCGCCAGAGGGCGCAGCTCCACAAGGTTTCCATAGCCGTTGTTTGGAACGATTGACCAAGAGTGTCGGAACTCTCTATATATATGGCTCTGGTTGGGGTGGGTTGTGGCTGCGGCTTGTGACGTCACAAGCCGCAGGATTTGAAAACAAGACATTTTTATCACTGAAAAATAAATATACTTAGAGTAAATATACCACTGGGTGCATTTTTTTGGCCCTAGGACGTTTTTTTTAAGAAGTACATAACCAAAGTTGAGTAAAAAAACCATTAAAAAGTGAATTTTGAATATGTGGTCCCCTTTAAATTTGTATTTTGTATTTTTTTTTGTATTTGTATTTAATTTATTCATTTCAAATTTAAAACACAAAAGAAACAATTCCAAAACACACATAGAAAGCAAAAAACACAGATTTAAAATGAAAGGAAGCAGATGAAGAATACATTTTTTATAATATCTGCCCCTTCTTAAATCAAAATTCTATTAACACTCAAATCAAACAATGATTATTCATGAACAAAATTAATAACCAATAACAATTATCGATGTTTAGTACATTAACAATTTTACATTTGTATATATCTATTTAAGAATTTATACTTAATCAACTTTTTAAATACAGGCATTGACTCAATTTTTTTGGCATCATTTCCCAAACCATTCCATAAATCTATTCCATGCATTAAAGTAAACCGACCCTTTAAACTGGTTCTATATTGTGGTTTAACAAAAATGTCTGTTCCCATGTCTGTAACAGCTTTTTCTTTAAAAAAAATGCTTTTGACTATTTTGAGGTAGTTTATAGTTTTGAGCTTCATGCATTAATGAATAAATATTATATTCTACTAGATCATAAAACTTCAATAGTTTCAATTTATAGAATAGATTGTTTGTTGGATGATAATAATGCATTGTTGTTATAATTCTTATAGCTCTTTTTTGCAGGATGAAAATAGGCTTTGTTAAAGTTTTGCACGCTGTTCCCCAGACATCAACACAATAAATTAAATGTGGTACTACAATTGTGTTGTATAGCAAATACAAGGCATTATCATTCAATAGATCCTTTACCCTATATAATACTGCTGTGGATTTGGATAATTTAGTTTTAACAGCATTTATGTGTTATTTCCATGATAATTTATCGTCAATGATTACACCCAGCAACTTCATTTCACTGACTCTACTTATTTCAACACCGTTAATTTTGAAAGGAAAAACTGTAATCTTTTTTTTTAACTAAAAATCATATAATTAGTTTTATCAATATTCAATGATAACTTATTTAAATTAAACCAAGTTTGTATGTTAACAAACTCCCTATTCATCAAGTCAATAAAATGTTTCAAATCATTACCCGAACAGAAGAAGGTAGTATCGTCAGCAAAAATAACAAGGATACCTGACACATTCATCAAATCATTAACATATAAAATAAACAATTTCGGTCCATGTACAGAACCTTGCGGCACGCCACATGAAATACCACAGAGGCCAGATCTTATATTGTCCATATGTACAAACTGTTTTCTGTTTTGCAAATAACTACGTATCCAATGCAAAGGTGTTCCTCTAATAGAGTCAGAGTCAGAGAGTCAGAGAGTCTTTATTGTCATTTGCACCGCATGTGGTACATGAGATGAAAACGAGATTATGTACACGAGGTCCCAGTTACATCCAACAACAAATGAAAGAGAAAAACAGTAATAACATCGAGAACTAACTAAGAAAAACATCAACTAGTAATACACTAAGCCTAATATAGTGGGAATAAACAGCAGCACGAACATGAGTTTGTATGAGCAGATGGTCACAGATGAACACAGATGAACACAGCAACAAGAAAACATATCAGCATCAGCATGATGTGATATTTTGCAGTGTTTATTTTAATTTTATTTTTATTTATTCATGAGTCTAACAGCCTCAGGGTAGAAGCTGTTCCTCAGTCTAGTGGTTCTACACTTGATGCTCCTCAACCTCCGTCCTGAGGGGAGTGGGGCAAAGAGTGAGTGTGCTGGATGAGTGAGGTCTTTCATGATACAGGTGGCTCTTTTCCTGCATCTAGAGGTGTAAATGTCTGTGATGGTGGGGAGACTGACTCCAACAGACTTCTGTGCAGCCTTCACCACTCTCTGCAGAGCTTTCCTCTCTTCAACTGTGCAGCCTCCATGCCACACGTTGATGCTGGAGCACAGGATGCTCTCCACTGCACACCTGTAGAAGGAGGTGAGAACTGGGCTGCTCAGACCAGCTCGTCTCAGCCGTCTGAGGAAGTAGAGTCTCTGATGACCTTTCTTGATCAGGCTGGTGGTGTTGTTGCTCCAGCTGAGGTTATCATTCATGTGTACACCCAAGTATTTGTAGCTGGAGACCACTTCCACTGCAGACCCGCCTATTATCAATGGGGCATGGGTGTGTTTGTTCCTTCTGAAGTCCACAATCATCTCCTTTGTCTTCTTCACATTCATGTGAAGATTATTCTCTTTGCACCAGCTCTCCAGGTGTTCCACCTCCTGTCTGTAGCTGGACTCATCATTGTTTGTGATGCATCCCACCACCGCTGTATCATCTGCAAACTTAACAATATGACAGCCTGGAAGTGTGGCTGTACAATCATATGTGAGCAGAGTGAACAGAAGGGGGCTCAGCACACATCCCTGAGGAGAGCCAGTGCTGAGGGTTATGGTGGAGGAGGAGAAGTTGTGGATCTTCACGGACTGTGGTCTGTCTGTTAAGAATACCATATTTGTCCAGTTTTTCAAGTAGAATTGAATGGTCGATGGTGTCAAATGCCTTTTTTAGATCAACAAACACACTTAGACAATATTGTTTTTGATCAACAGCTGTGGTAACATGTTCCATCAACTCCATGAGGGCCATGGAAGTTGAGTTATTTGATCTAAACCCGTATTGACTTTTACTTAAGATATTTTGTTTATCCAGAAAGAAATCAAATCTAGTTACAAATATTTTTTCTAAAATTTTGGAGAACTGCGGCAACAAAGATATAGGTCTATAATTGTTATATAGACATTTATCTCCATTCTTAAAAAGAGGAACTATCTTGGCTATTTTCATTCTGTTTGGAAATATTCCAGATGAAAATGACAGATTACAAATGTGTGTAAATGGCTCAATGACATAGCTCATTATTTCCTTCACAACCATCATGTCCATGTTTTCACAGTCTTTTGATCTTTTATCATGAAATGTGTTAACCACCATCATGATTTCTTCTTTATCAGTTCCTTTTAGAAACATACAACCATCAATTGAAGGACTCACATTTATATCCATTTTTGGTATTTTTGATGCAAGGGTAGATCCCACATTCGCAAAATAATTGTTAAATCCATTAAAGCTGCAGTATGTAACATTTTTTATAAACATATTTCTTCACTCTGTCACTATATCCTGACAGACTGATGTTAGCCAGGTAATCTCTGAAAAAAAAAAATATATATATATATATTGTCCCCTTGCTTCTCCAGGTGGTAAATAAGCATTTCTAAAAAGAAAAAGTGACCCGCCGTTTTCCAGCCAGTAAAAACAGAGTTTGTAACCAGCCAATAAAAACAGAGCTTGAATTTGAATCAGCCAATAAAAACAGAGCTTGAATTTGAATTTGAACAGACCACAAGGGGGCAGAGCCATATATGGCTCTGAGGGGGAGGGATCAGAATGCTTTGCCTGTTGAAATTTTTTCTAAGTGCTGCAGTTCTACAGAAACTGCAAACTGAACCTTTAACTATTTCATTTTTATCACGGATTTTTCTGCATGATTTTTCAAGAAAATAATAATTTGAGCTTTAACTTTACTGATATCACTACTAAAGACATCCCAAATTGTAAATGTAATATTCATTTTATTTATTTTATTTTTGGAAAGGCATACTTTCTGTTTCATACCCTGGACAACGTCCGCTCGTTGGACAACAAGATGGATTTACTTCGTCTGAGAGCAAGCACCTCAGAAGAGATGATGAAGTGTGTGGTGCTTTGCCTCACGGAAACATGGATTACAAGTGAAACGCCGGAAACAGTCTTCCAGCTGGAAACAGTCTTCCAGCTGGATGACAGTTTTTTTAGAGTGGATTGCTGCAGTGAGTCAAAGGGGAAATCACGAGGAGGCGAGGTGTGGTAAAAACCTCATGCTCCAAGGCTTTGGAGCAGATAACTGTGAAGTGTCGTCCCCATTATTTATCCCGCGAGTTCTCAGTGACTTTCATCACAGTTGTTTACATTTCTCCCGACGCGAATGCTAATGAAGCCCTGCAGGAGCTGCATGATCTGATCAGCTCGCTGCAGAGTGAACATCCTGAGGCTCTTTACATTGTGAATGGAGACTTTAATCACGTGAATTTAAAGGACTGTCTTCCAAACTTCATTCAGCAGGTAACCATAGCAACACGTGGAAACAACATGCTGGACCGTGTTTACACAAACTTAAAAGATGCATACAAAGCCAAACCCCGCCCCCACCTAGGACTATCGGACCACATTTCAATATTAATGGTCCCTGCTTATCTGACCCCAGCTGAGACACTCCAGACTGGCACAAAACAAAGTTAAATGTTGGATCCAGGACATTGGACCCATACTGAGAGATTATTTTGAAAGAACAGACTGGCAGGTTTTCAGAGAAGCTGCTGAAAATGGAGGATCGCTCTATCTTGATCAATATGCATCCTCCGTACTGGGGTACATTAGTACATACACTGGCACTGTCTCCACCACAAGATATGTTAAGCTACCCCAACAGAAAACCATGGCTAAATGCAGAGGTTCGCACCCTGCTGGCAGCCAGGAACACGACATTCAGGTCTGGAAACTCAGAGGAGCTGAGAAGGACTAGGATAGAGTTGGTTGCTGGCATTAAGAGGGCCAAGGCCACATATGCACAGAGGATTGAAGGTAAGTTCACCTCACAAGACCCAAGGAGCATGTGGAGGGGCATTAAATGCTGATTATAAATGCAGGAGCGAACAATGCCCCAAAGACCCATCTCTGCCTGATTCCCTCAACAAGTTTTATGCATGTTTTGAAGACTCAAACAGACCACCCAGCACCAGACTCACCTCATCACCGGATGAAGAGCATCTCAGCGTGACCGCAGCTGAAGTAAGGAGTACTTTCAGGACGATCAACCTTCACAAAGCAACCGGCCCAGACAACATCCCCAAGAAAGTGTTGAAAGAATGTGCCGATCAACTTTGCAATGTGCTGGCCGACATATTTAACACCTCACTTGCCCTGGAGACAGTTCCCATCTGCATCCCAGTCCCAAAGAGCACTACAGTGACTGGTCTGAATGACTATCAGCCAGTGGCCCTCACTCCAATAGTCACTAAATGCTTTGAAAAACTAGTCATGACCCACATCAAAACAACCATCAACATCAACAAGGACCCTCACCAGTATGCATACCGCAAGAACTGATAAACAGAGGATGCCATCTCCTCTGTGGTCCACGCTGCTCTCATCCACCTGGAACAGAAGGACTCCTACATCCATATGCTCTTTGTGGACTTCACATCTGCCTTCAACACCATGATCCCCCAGACCCTGATGGACAAACTATTCACACTAAGACTAAGCCCCTCCATTTGTAACTGGGTCCTAGACTTTTTAACAAACAGACTACAGTCAGTGAGGATCCACAACTTCTCCTCCTCCACCATAACCCTCAGCAATGGCTCCCCTCAAGGATGTGTGTTGAGCCCTCTCCTGTTCACTCTATTCACATATGATTGTGCAGCTACCCATCCAGGCTGTCATATTGTAAAGTTTGCAGATGATACAACGGTGATGGGATGCATCACAAACAATGATGAGTCCAGCTACACGCAAGAGGTGGAACACCTGGAGAGCTGGTGCAAATAGAATAAAGCCCGCAGTATACCTCTGCGTACATCCGTACGTGTGTCTGTACGCGCATACTGTACGCAGAAAGTTCAGCCCTATACTCCAGCATACGTTGTCCCGTAGATTCTCGCGTTTTTGCACCAAATTCTTGACATCATTTCCTTAATTTAGTCATTTCAGCTAATCTTTCAGCCATAGAAGCTGCACCACAGCTGCACAGACCAGTACACCAGAAAATCGCCAGAACCTTCCGCAGCCACCCTAGACCTGAGTTTAATTCGCTCGTGACAAATTTGTTCATTTCTCATCATTTCCGTCATGGAGTCAATGGAAAAGGAAGCGATCACTGCCTTTTGGCAAAAAACAAAACAAAAGAAAAGGACAGATCATACCATACCATACCCATACCATTTTATTTATAAAGCACTTTAAACAGGAACAAGTCCACACCAAAGTGCTGGACAAACAAACACGCAACAGGCAACACAGACAATGAAGTACAACACGAAAAACATAAAAACATTGCAGATCATAAATCAAACGATCCAATACAAATCAGCTGGCATTGAAAGCAATGGAGTAGTAGTGAGTTTTTAACCGGGATTTGAAAACTGAGAGGGAGGGGGCCTGTTTGATGAGCAGCGGTAACTCGTTCCAGAGTCTTGGGCCTGCTACAGAGAACGCCCTGTCACCCCTGCGCTTAAGGCGAGTTTCTGGAACTATTAAGAGTACCTGATCCTCTGACCTCAAAGCACGTGGAGGGACATATGGGTGTATCAGATCCGAGAGATAGGCGGGGGCGAGACTGTTCAGCGATTTGTAGACATACATGAGAATTTTGAATTGGATTCGAAGATGAACCGGTAGCCAGTGAAGGGAGGCCAAGACTGGTGTAATGTGCTCTCTTTTGCGTGTGCTGGTTAAAAATCGGGCAGCTGCGTTCTGAACCAGTTGTAATCGTGCAATGGTGGCTTGACTGACGCCAAACAGAAGTGAATTGCAGTAATCAAGCCTAGATGTAATGAATGCGTGAATCACTGTCTCCAGGTGCTTTTTGGATAATATGGGCTTCAGCTTAGACAGACGCCTCAGCTGGAAAAAACAGGATTTGACGATCATGTTTACAGATCAGGGATAAAGAAGTCACATACAAAATAGCCCGGCACCGGGCAGTTTATTGTGCGACACCGCGTTTGCGTACGCGGTCGTAAAATCTGAGCTTTGTGCGTACATGCCCTGCGGGGGTACGCTTGTACGGATGGCGTACAGACGTATGCAGAGGTATACTGGGGGCTTAACCTTCTCATAAATGTGAAGAAGATAAAGGAGATGATTGTGGACTTCAGAAGGAACAAACGCACCCACACCCCACTGAACATAAAAGGAGCTGCGGTGAAAGTGGTCTCCAGCAACAAGTATTGGGTGTACATATGAACGATAACCTCAGCTGGAGCAACAACACCACCAGCCTGATCAAGAAAGGTAATCAGAGACTCTACTTCCTCAGAAGGCTGAGACAAGCTGGTCTGGGAAGCTCAGTCCTCACCTCCTTCTACAGGTGTGCAGTGGAGAGCATCCTGTGCTCCAGCATCAACATGTGGCATGGAGGCTGCACAGCTGTAGAAAGAAAAGTTCTGCAGAGAGTGGTGAAGGCTGCACAGAAGATGTTGGAGTCAGTCTCCCCACCATCACATCTACACCTCCAGATGCAGGAAGAGGGCCACCTGCATCATGAAGGACCCCACTCACCCAGCACACACAATTTTTGCCCCACTCCCCTCAGGAAGGAGATTGAGGAGCATTAATTGTAGAACTACTAGACTGAGGAACAGCTTCTACCCTGAGGCTGTTAGACTCATGAATATCTAACCAGAATAATCACAGTGAAATATTGCATCATGTTGCTGATCTGTTTCATACAGACTCATGTTCATGCTGCTGTTTGGAGTAATGTTTTTCTATATTAGTGCCTAGTGTATTTTTAGTTGATGTTTTTCCTAGTTCATATCTTAGATGTTATTACCGTATTTTTCACCGTACAAGTAGCACCGCCGTATACGTCACATCAGTCCAATTATGACCAATAAAGTGGAAAAATCCATAAAGATGTCGCACTGCCGTATAAGTCGCATCTATTATGCATCACCGCTGACGAGTTGCGTATGTTACGCATCACCGCAGACAACCTGGAAATGTAGGCCGGTGTTTGTCCCGGTAGGACTGGAAAGCACCTTGCATAGTAGTCTGCCGCTACCGGTGTATGAATGTGTGTAGCATTCAATGTGTGTAGCACTTTGAGATTTTCACTAATGAAAAGTTCGTTATAAATTGAATTCATTATTATAAATTGAATTCATTATTTGCCAAAAATGGATTGGCTGCCAAATGGAAACAGGAGCTGCACGGAATGACTTTAACAAGATTAACACTTAAGAACAATTGTGTTTGCTGAAAATTATAGCAAAGGTGTATCTGAGCTGAACTTTTCCTTAATAAATAAACATAATGGTCATATCAGCTAAATTAAAAAGAAAACAAACGTTAGTGTCGTTGCCTCTCTGCTGCAAAGCGGGCACGTACCGCGAGCGAAACGCTGCATTTCTTTAAAATTTAACAAGCTAAACAGCTAAAAAAATATTTATTTGCTGACATTGTAGTAAAGGTGTGTCTGAGCTGAACTCTTCTTAATAAATGCACGTAATGGTCAAATCAGCTGAATTTAAAAAATAGTTTTGCTGCCTCGCTGCTTTAAAGAATGCACGCGCGAGGAGTCTGTGCATTTCTTAGAACTTTAACAAAAACATTTATTTGTTTACTGACATTGTAGTAAAGGTGTGTCTCAGTTGAACTTTTCTTAATAAATGCACTTTAACGGTTAAAACATGGCGAAATGAAGCCGACGAAATAAAGCGGCTTCAAAATTACTACACGCTCACCCACCCACAATGATGACAGAAACACCTATTTATTTAATGTTTTTTTAATCAAACTCGTTGAATTCTTCGTCCTCTGTATTGCTGGTGAAGAGTTCTGCCAACGCCTGAGGATCTGGTAGTTGATGCAGCTCAAAGCACTGCCTCCTCTTCCTCCTCCACGTCCAGCAAATATCCTGGCCTTCCTGAACCCCAACTGGATGAATTCTTTAGTGACTGACCCGCCCCCTTAACCACCGAGCGCGCCAAACGACCAAACCGAACTGCGCATCCCCCCCACCTGTCGATTCTGGTGTAACGCTAATTATTTGCACGTAATACTAGCTAGCTAAAAAGATAAAAACTAACGACGCACGTCTCAGCTTCTCTCCACCCAGCTCTAAACTGCAGGTACAGACAGCTCAACTGTCTCCCCCTCCTCCCACTCCTCTCTGAGCTGCCAGTGCGGGCTATGTCTCCCCCGCTCTAAACTGTCAGTACAAACACGTGCAACTCAACTGTCTCTTGAGATCCACAGTTGGTCCACGAACGAAGAGGCAGATGATCAGATACAGATCAGTTAGAAAAATTAATCATTCCTGCAGGAACAAAAGCTGAAACACCACAAGCTTCAGGGGCAACTGATCACCTTGTTACAAGTTCTGGAAGTTATAGCTCATTTAAAGGCAACCTATTTTGTTGTATGTTACATTTATACCCAACAGAGCTTAAGCTTCATTTTATTTGGTTGTTTTGGGAAACTACACCTGCACTTTAGTTTTTGTGCTTGTTTTTGTTTATCTATATTTTGTGCAGACTTTTTCAATCTAAATAACAGAAGGATAT
>JBBPBX010000080.1:100040-115204 GCA_038048925.1 Garcialebias charrua | reverse complement strand
TATATATATATATACACACTTGGAGACTGGATACTTTACTAAAGTAATTTCAGTAAAATTACCCCTTGTTGTTTTTTAAAATTGTATATAATAATGCAAAGCAACATGTTAAGTTAATTTCGTCAAATAAATAACTATGGTTTCTGTTAAATTTTTTTGTTTTGTTTTTTGTTATATCACAAAATTTATCATCAGAATGCTCTTAAATGTCACAATATAATATTTGAGCATATCGCCCACCCCTACATCCGAACGTGAACATCTCTTCTAGCAGCTTGGTGCAAAGACCGATAGCATCAGCATTTAAAGGTGGGGTGACATGATTTTTTTTTACTATGCATAAAATTGCTCAAAATATATATATTTGATCATTTAAATATGTTCGTTTTTGCAAATAAAATTATAAAATCACTTTAATTTTGCTTTAAAAGTGATTTTGAACTTCAAGCCGTGTTTAATCATGGGAAATCCGATTACATGCGAACGCACCATCTGTGACGTAGTGTGAGGCAGAGCTCTGGGCTTGTCACAGTGCGCGGGTGTGATTAGCTCGACATGAAGGCAAGTCTGATACAGCATCAGACCTAAATTAGATCCTGCTGTTTCTTGTTCCATCACCCAAACTATTTTCTGCTTCCCAAAATAAAGACAAATAGCTCAAATCTTCACATAGATTGCTATTCTTCTTCTTCCGGCACTCGGCAAGGCAGGTCGCATATCTTTCTGCTCTTCCCTCCCCTAAGTTTTTCCTACTCCCTGCTTGCTTTTCGTCTCGTCTGCGACCCTTCAGCGCTCACTCGAACCAATATGGAATTAATAAATTGGGCTGTTTCTTCAATGGATAAGATTTTTTCCACGAAGCGGACCGTGCCAGGAGAAGCTGTCTGTCCCTCCGACACACACGCGGCTGGATACGTGCTGGACTCGTGGGGTCAGTGGCAGCCCATGTGTCTGACCGTCTTAAGTGTCGAAGACGTGGAGGATTTGTGGATTATTGGAATATTGGTAGCAACTGCTCTGTTTTTTGGCGTAAGCGGAGTTGTTTGTTACTGGAAACTGAGGGAGGCTTCGGCAGCTATCAGCGCGCTGTCGGCACTACCTGATCAGCAAAATTCTCTGAACCGGGCCGTGAGCTCCTCATCCCAGCTGTTGTATGAGCTCAATCGCTCGCTTGGAGCGGTGGTGGATCACCGCGGACCTGCTGTGCGTTTTGGGACTTGTTTACAGCCACCCCGGATCAATCAAGGGACAGATGGGAGTTCATAGAGCGGAGCGGAGCGGAACCACATATTACTTGGATTTTTTTCGGCCATGAAACAGCACCACAGACTTGATGGCGGCAGTGGAAAAGAACACTGTGGTCTATTGGATAACAAACAAGAATATTATCTGGCTTCTGTACATGTCCTTGAAAAGAAGGCTGTCGGAAGCCATTCTCCTGGGAGTGTGGAGCTGAAGAGACCTGCTGCCCCCCCCTCCCCCCCCCAGAGATTTCTGTGCAGCCTCAGATAACGCCCAGCTGCACATCTGCTGAACTTTGTGTTTGTCTGAAATTACTCACAGACTCTATCTCCTTGCCTGCCGTCTCTCAATTTGTTATTGTAACTAAATGTGCTTTTTGATATGGTTTTTACTGGATCACGCGGTGTCTTGAAGACAAAATGTGATTCATCTTTTTTTAATATCAATGCTGTAAAACCCCGTGTCTTTGCCTGTTTTCCTGCTTTTGACCTTCATCTGGGGACAGATGAGAGCGGCCGCGCTATAAGCATATCATGTGTTGATAAACATATCATGTGTTGATAAACATGTCATGTGCTTTGTTGAGCTGCAGCTTTTTGCACTCATTCTCTCTCCTGGATGACTGTAACTACATATTTACGTTGTATTGGTGAAAATTGATGCAATGTTAATAAACCTTCTTGTATCTTGTATCTTGTATCTAAATTCATCGGGTTTAAATTGTCCGCTATTAAAGAGACCAGAGCCCTCTGTCTCACACTACGTCACAGATGGTGCGTTCACGTGTAATCGGATTTCCCATGATTAAACACGGCTTGAAGTTCAAAATCACTTTTAAAGCAAAATTAAAGTGATTTATCGACTTTCCAAGATGGCGGCGTAGTGAGCAATCGGCTTTGTTGGGCTACGCACCATATGTTTCGTAGTTGGGCAGAATACAATGCAAACAAGACTTAAATGTGATTATCCGACCGTCGACAAGCCTTCTTTGACTTATTCCAGCACAATGCCGCCTAGAACAGCGAAGAAAAACAACAAGGCCGACGACGTAGAGTCTCAACTGGCTAACGCAGGTAACATGGCTAACATGGAGCTAGCTGCGGGGCTACCAGTGACTAGCGGATCCGTCACACTCGACCCGGCTCTCCGCCAAGTCATTGAGGAAATTACTGGGAATATTTCGGCAGTTATCTCCCAAAAGGTAGACATTCTGGCGGAACTGCTTAAGAACCAGGCCACGGAGATAAAGGAGTTGGGCCGACACACTACAGATATGGAAGAGAGGATTGTAGCTCAGGAGGAAGGCCTAGACCAGGCTACAACTCGCATAAAAAAGCTGGAAAAAGAGACTCTTATGATGGCGCAACAACTTGAGGACACGGAAAACAGAGGCAGGAGAAAGAACATTCGGGTGCTTGGTTTGAAAGAAGGCATAGAGGCTGGCCCTGGAGCTTTAAAATTCTTTGAAAAATGGCTGCCTGAGTTTCTGCATGTCGAGACCAAGAGCGGTCGGATCAAGTTGGAGGGGGCGCACCGCACACAGGCTTTAAAGCCTGGACCTTCACAGAGACCAAGACCTGTGCTGATCATGTTTCACAACTACCGAGACAAACAGCAAGTACTTGAAGCCGCACGGCGTGCGGGGAGCGGAGAACAGCCCCTGATGTACCAGAACTCAAGGATAATGTTCTTCCAGGACTTCTCGGCAGAGACCGTGCGCAGACGGAAGGAATTCGACGCGGTGAAGCGACGGATGAAGGAGGCAGACATCCAGTACTCCCTTCTATACCCGGCTAGGCTAAGGATTATGCGCGATGGGGAAGTAAATATTTTTATTTCTCCAGATAAAGCAATGGAATTTATGGACAGTTTGGGCTGACTAGCTATCAGCTTAAAGTAAGGAAGTAAACGCTCTGGACCGGACGGTGTCAGGGGCCTGATATCTGAACGCTTCATAAATCACGACGTGAGTAACTATGATTATGATCTATTTTGATTTGCTCTGCTCAGCTATATATATATATATTTTTTTTTATATGAACTTTAGTGGTGTGCAGCAACGATGGAGAGGTGATGGACTCTCTCTTTTGGGTTTGTTTACCTGTGTGTATTATCATCAAGGCAATGATGTACACTTGTTTGGTTAAAGAAAGATGGCCCCCTGTTTTCTTTTTAGGGGGAAGCGTGCCTGGAAAGCCAATTTTTTATTTTTCTTATTTTTATTTTTATCTGTTGGTTTTGGTTGTTTTTTTTTCTTCAGCTCAGCATATTTCAGTACCCATATGTAAGTTTCTTTTTTTTTCTTTTCTTTTTTGGATGGCATTACATCATAACTTTAGATTATAAATGTTAAAAATATGCACATGGAACATTAAGGGAAGCCATTCACCAATTAAAAGAAAAAAGGTCCTCTTAGCTCTTAAGAAAGAAAATGTAGACATTGCCCTGCTGCAGGAGACACATTTAAATGATTGTGAACATTTAAAATTGCAACAATGTGGTTTTGAACATGTTTTTTTTCCTCCTTTACTAGTAAAAGTAGAGGAGTTGCAATTCTTATTAAAAAATATGTGCCCTTTAAAGTCATAGAATGTATTAGGGACACAAATGGAAGATATGTACTTCTTAGGGCAATGATAAATGGGGATGAATTTGCCATATTGAATGTTTATTTTCCACCAGGACCTCCTATTAACTTTTTAACAGAAATAATGGCAAAACTTGCAGGTTTTTCTCTTGAAAATGTTATTGCAGCAGGTGACTTCAACTGTCTTAAAAATCCATTGATTGACAAGCTCCCCATTAGCCATCTTCCCACTTCAGGGAAATCAAAACAGATTTTTGATCTTTTTGAAGAGGCGGGGTTTGTGGATGTATGGAGAAAACTTCATCCTGCTGGAAAAGAATTTACTTTTTACTCCAACCCCCACAAATGCCACACACGTATTGATTATTTTTTCTCCCTAAAATTATTTTAAGTCAAGTTGCTTCATGTAAAATAGGACACATTGTTATTTCCGACCATGCTGCAGTATACTTAAATTATATTGTTAAAAACGTTAGAGTCCAATCCTATAACTGGAGATTAAATCCCTTAATTTTAAAGGATGGAAAATTTACAGAATACTTTAGAACAGAATTCAAACAATTCATTGCTGTTAATTCCCCCTCTGCTAGCAGCCCCTCTTTGCTCTGGGACACAGCTAAGGCATTTAGTAGAGGAATAATAATAGCATATATGTGCAGCAAAAACGAAGAAATGCAGAACAACAAAAAATACTAGAAAGGAAACTTCGACTTGCGGAGGAAGAATATGTAAAAAAAAACCTTTACAGTCTAAATTGGGGGAGCTCAATGCCATCCGGTGCTCGCTGAATACATTACTGACGCAGAATGCTACAGACAAAATCAAATTTGCTAAACAAAGACTGTTTGAATATGGGGACAAGCCAGGTAAATACCTTTCCTATCTCACAAAAAAACGGAGGTCCACCCAGGCAATTGCTTCAATTTCTGACCGGAGGGGTTCTTGTCTAACAGATCCAGAGAAAATAAATGCAGCTTTCTATGAATTTTACAAAAATCTATACCAATCTGAACAATGTGAGAATTTTCAATCTTTAATGGAAACGTTTTTTTTTTTTTTATTAAGCTACCTAACTTGACAGAAAGCAAAAAGAGAGACCTAAATGCAGAAATTTCGGAAGCAGAGGTGGAGAGAGCCATCAGATCACTTCAGGGAGGGAAGGCACCGGGCCCGGATGGGCTTACCTCAGAATTTTATAAAACATTTACTGATCTGTTATCAAAGCCTTATTTATCTATGTTGAATGATTCTTTAGGTATCGGTACCCTCCCCCCTTCACTTCGGGAAGCTAATATATCCTCCAGAAAATTGTGACTCCTATAGACCCATCTCATTACTCAATGTAGATTTAAAAACACTGTCCAAAATTTTAGCAATGCGTCTGGAAAACATGTTACCCTTATTGGTAAGGATAAACCAAACGGGTTTTATTAAGGGTCGTAATTCCTGTAATAATCTCAGACGTGTTTTGAATGTTATGCAGATGTGCCAGCAGCGGACGATGGATGGTCTTGTGATCTCCTTGGATGCAGAGAAGGCGTTCGATCGCGTGGAATGGCCATATCTTTTTCATACTCTGCATCAATTTGGATTGGGTTCCAATTTTATTAGTTGGATTAAAGTCCTCTACAACTGTCCCCTAGCTGCAGTTATTACAAATGGGCTTAGGTCCAGAAATTTTGAAGTGGGAAGGGGGGACAGGCAAGGCTGTCCTCTTTCACCTCTTTTATTTACTCTTGTAAGAAATAATGATGTATGTAATGTATTTAAACACTTACTGAGCCACCATTATTGTAGATGCGCAGTTTAGCAGACTTTAATCTTGCACAAACTGCCACCAATGCGCGAGTTCTTCCTTTTTCCGATATTAAATTACTTTTACTGTAATTAGCCAGAAATGTAATTTCACACTTAGACTTCAATTTATGTTGGTCTACCAGAAAAATAGACCTTTTATTGAAACTATCACAAAAATTACATTAAACATTTGTATCGACATTAGCTCTGTAGTGGACCTACCCAGGGTCAAATTAAGGTTTTTGAACTGTCCAGTGATGACCTTTACTGACCTCTCAGTAAAGCAAGACATTTACTACAAAATTATTCATTTAGCTATAATCTGATAACATAGTCACCAATAAGAGACTATTTCTATCTTTGATTTTAGGCTGATGTGATCAAAAGAATAACTTTTGTCATTTTCATGATGTGTGCTTTTAAGCTGTGTTATTCTGTGAGAGTTAAACTGTGTTTCACTGCTGTGTCAAAGGTGCAATCTCGGGTCACAGAGACTTCTTTTAATTTTGTTAATTCAAATGTTATCAAATGAATAATTTTATTTGTAAGAGCATCAGTACATTTTAATGTCAGATAAATCAAATACTCTGCTTAATTCAAAATGTTGTACATGGAGGATTTCTCCTCTCCTCTCGAACTTGCATGTGAAGATAAAAGGAACACTTTATCTCATTCATTTTAGCTTGAGCTCAGGACAATCTAGACACCCAAAGACTTTTGTTTTTGTCCTATTTAATAATCAAGCTATTATCATTAATAGGTCCCATATGTTATGCTCTGATGACGTTTGTTTATTCATACAACAGTGTTGGTAATGAGTTAAGAAAGTTCTAAATCTGCTGTATCATGAAACTGGCGTCTTAAACTAACTTTCTTATCCTTTCTGACATTTTTAATCTAACTTATGCCTCCTCTCAGTGGCTCCTGGCTTAACAGACTGAATGAGAAAGAGCTACGTCTTTCTAGGTCAAGTTAGCCTTAAAAGAGCTCTGACTTCCTGTTTTCCTGAGAGTTTGCTGAGGTCCTCAACCCCTGATGAGGTTCCCCAAAGAACTGATGATCGTCTGGTCAACACGCTAATGACCATGTCATTCAGTTAAAGACTTATAACATGCCAAGTTATAAGCCATCTTCAACAGCTGAAAAGCTCTCTTTTATTGACATTCCTTTAAGGAACGTCTTATCTTGAACAACAGCACCAGGAGCTGCCGTTACTTTCGGTTCGAGTCAAGGCGCACGTCTGGAGACGCTGAGAATGGTAAACGAACTGACCAAACTGGACCGAGGGAGACTGACCATCTTCACGAGGTAACAAGTCGTCAAATGCTTTGCCAAGGGTACCAACGTGTAGCTTTAATCGGCCGGAGAACTGCCATGTTTCTGGTTAAAACACATCAAGATAACTCCCTGACTCTTAACTTTTCTTCCTCCATAAATTTCTCCTCCTAAATCTTTCCCTCTCTATCTAAGCTGGAAACTATTTTAAGCTGAAGAGCCCACAGACTAAATATGTTAACATCCAATATTTATGTCTGTTGTGTTATGATTCAAGTGTGCTGACGTATTAATTTGAAAGAAAGTGAAATCATGTCAATCAAGTGTAATGGTGTTAATTTAGTTGATTTATTTTAAATAAATGATAGTGTCTCTTTGACATATCAAACTAAGTTAACGTCTTTGTCACTTAATGGCTTTGTGTATTTATCCATCATAAAGATCACAGAAATATTGGGTAAACTGAAAAAGAACAGAATCCGTGAATTTACTATTCAATCTGAATAAGTAGATTAATTAAGATAAAAAGGAGATCAGTATTAATATTGACCTCCTCATAATTCTTACATCTGGTGGCCTTCGTACGTGGTTCTGAAAGTTTATTGATTTCTGTGGTTTCTCATGAACTGTAACGTCATGTTTGCATAAGTGGATCCAAGTTTTAAACTCTGAGGATAATGATTTTGGCTGGAAGTGTTCAAAGCAGGCAGATTCTGCATGTTTTTATCATTTGAAGCTGTGAGATTATTATTGTTTCAACTCTGTTAGACGCTGTTGGAAGCATTCAGGTGAAGTTTTGTCAGCCGTGGTCTGTGGTGGTTCTGGTCCTGGTTCGGTCCAGTTCACGCAGACTCCTGTACAAAGCTTTGTTTGACCGCCGAGTCAGAAGCCTGAAAGCTAATTTAACATCTACAAGATTGCTGTTGTGGTATTTTACATTTTAGAGCAGGTCAAAGAAGCATATAACTGTTAGAACGGTGTCGGATAGTGGTTCTGAAACCCGAGTTCTGCTCCCTTAAAGTGGACGGAACCGACCTTGACGCGCTCCGAGAGAGTCCGTGTTTGTTCAACAGCTGCAGTGCTGTGTTACTGAGCGTAACTACGTTGGCCTGTCTAGGTGTGTTCGCCGCATGTTTCAGAATTTTGGAAAGTTAATTTGTAGCGTTTGAGTTGTTTTAAGAGTCTATAAGTTGTGGTCCGCTGTGTTGAGCTAACGTTAGAGCTACGTGTCCAAGTACACGTTTGTTTATGAGCTGTGATTGGATGAAACGAGAGCTGGGAGCTGTCAATCACTCGTAGCGAACGCTGATTCGCTGTAGTGGGAACGCACGCCGTTGCGACCAACCCACTTTGTCGTCATTTCCGGTACTTCATTGGTCGAAGGTTAGAAAACTACATTTACCATGGTTGCTTGGGAAAAGGACTACAAGCACTGTGATTGATTGGTTGACGTCACGTATCTGTGTAGCGAGCTCCGCCTCGCTCAGCACAGCAGAGCTGGTGACGCGCTGCGTCGACCCGCCTATTTGTGTCGTCATTTCCTGGTGCACTTTGAGTGACGAACAGTCACATTCACAAAAAACATCATAAAAAGTCAGCATTTTATGGTGAGTTACCAGCTTTTAATTTTGTTCTGTACACAAACAATAGCTCCTGTTTATTTTAAATAAAATATTTAGAATAACAGAGGTACGGACAAACATTTTTGCTTATTTTAAATACAAAGAATTTAAAATAACAAACAAAAGTACAGTTTTCACTCCAGATAACTGAATTTTTTCCTTTCTCTTCCTTTCTCTGACACATCATCTTCCACAGTTGTCCTGTGCACATTTAAACTTTCCTGTTTATTTCAAATAGTGAAAAGTTTAGAATAACGAATACAGAACATCTTTTATTTTGATTTTCACTGAAAATCCAGATAAAAGATGGCAGGCACAGAGGGTGAGACCCCTGACACCTCTGATACAGGGCAGCCTGTGCCACCTCAAGGCCACGACCCGACCAAAGCAGATTGGATCGAATGTGCCTTATTTTCACTCACAGGGCCCATCACAAACTACCATGAAGAGACACAGTTGATGGAGGAAGCAGATGTGGACAGTGCATTAAAAACTGTAACAGCTGGAACCACAACGGCTGAAAAGAAAGCAGACAGAGATAAACGTTTGGCTAAATTAAGCCTTCTGTTAAAGGCCAAGCTAGACTTTGAAACTGCTGTACGCCGGGCTGTCTCTACATCATGTTTAACAGCACAAAGGGAGGTTGCCACTTTACAGCAGGAGGTAAAGAGTTTAACACAGTCGAGTATTGGCAGCGCTGAACAAACGCGTAGTCTCTACGAAGAATGCAGAGTGTTAAAAAGGGATTTTGACCAATCACAAGATGATTTGGAAAAATGTGTGGTGGAGAAGGATACGTATTACCATCAATACAAGTCGCTTCAGGCGGATTGTGGGGAGGCACGAGACGCGCTGGAAAAATGCACGGACACCCTGGAATCATTATCACTACGGTACACAAGGCTGCAAGAAGATTATAGAAAATCACAAGAACAGCACATGATGTTACAACGTGAAAATGATGGGTTAAAAGTCCAACTGAATAGTTGTAAAATAGAGCGTGCATCAGCAATGAACAAACTCTTTGAAGAAGAGAGAAAATGTTTGGGTCTCATGAGTAAACACCTTGAGAACTCACCGCCTCCGCTGCCTCCTCCCATACCTGATGACCTACTCCCTCCTCCACCGCCCCCGCCCATGCCAGATGCACTACTCCCTCCAACACCACCGCGCCGTCCCTTAGGGCCTCTAAAACCGACAATCCCACCGGATGCACCGGTGGGTGGATCTGATAATAACCCACAAATACCTCTATCAATGGCTGAACTACGGAATATGGCGAAAAGCATTCAAACCTTCGCCCCTGGCCCAATGGGCTCACACGAAACCAAGATCTATCTCGAGGACCTTGATTTCCAGCTTCAACGTTTCCCAGAAGCTACAGATGATGATAGAATCTGTCTGTTAAGGTTAACATCGGACAGGACGGTGCATGCTTTTATGAAGCGTCAACGAGAAGCAGTGATGAAAGACTACAGTCTTCTCTGTGCTGCGCTGATAAAGGAGTTTTCTCCTTGCACGGGGCCCGATGGCATCATAACAGCAGCTAACATCAAGCAAGGTAGGAATGAACACCCAAGGTCATATTATGACCGAATATTCCGTGCCTATTTCGGGGACAGATGCGAACCTGAAATGGAGGAGGAGGTAGGGTTTAAGTATATTTTCAGCCAAAACCTCTGCCCTGACATAAGAGAGAAAGTACATGTCAGCGCAAACTATAAATAGCCCAAATATATAGTGAGATGTCTGTCCTATTGGTATGCTAATCAAAATATGCAAGTCAAATGGGATAATTGTGTGTCTGCATCCTTCCGTGTCAGCAATGGTGTCAGACAAGGGAGCATTTTATCTCCTATACTGTTTAATTTTTATATGAATGACCTCTCTAAGCAGCTAAACCTATGTAAAACTGGCTGCATGGTTGGAGATACAATTATCAATCATCTTATGTATGCTGATGACTTAGTGGTTTTTAGTCCAAGTTCTGCTGGTCTTCAGAAGCTGCTTCATGTCTGTTCAGCATATGGTGAGACACATGATATCATATTCAACCCCTCTAAAAGTCTCATTTTGATTTGTCGCACTAAAGAGGACAAAAATAGCGTGTTTCCACTTTTTAAGCTGTCTGGGACTTTATTGAATGTTGCAAATGAAGTAAAGTATCTGGGTCATGTGTTGACAGACCGTCGGTCTGATGATGAGGACATTTACCGTCAGGTTCGAATGATATATGCTCAGGCAAATATCCTTGCTCGTAAGTTTGCATTCTGTTCTGATGAAGTGAAAATTAACTTATTTAGATCATATTGTTCATCACTGTATACGGCACATTTGTGGTGCAATTTTAAAAAAGCCAGTCTTCATAGATTGAAGGTGGCTTATAATGACGCACTAAGACTTCTTTTAAATAAGCCCAGATGGACCAGTGCCAGTGAACTGTTTGTATCTGCTCGCGTCAACACTTTGATGGCTGTTTTAAGAAATTTTATGTATAAATTTATTTGTCGTTTACATAAGTCTAATAATAGAATTATTCTACTGTTGACTAATGTCAAATATAGTGCAGTGAAATATTCATCTGTGCTTTGGAGACATTGGTATGATTGCCTCCTGAACGGTTAGGTACTTTTTCTATTGTTCTTTTTATCTTATTTTATAATTTTTTGTAATTTTTTATTTGTATTTTGTATTTTGTATTTTATTTTATCATGGTTGTTGTCTCTTATCTAGGTTGGACCCTGAGTCTGTAATAAAGTTTATCTATCTATCTATAAACGGAGGTCCATCGAAGACATAAGAGAGTGCGCGATAGATGTTTTTACAGGTCGCTCACCAAACAAGACACCCTTTGAAGTGTGTCCTGGTGAAAAGGTCAAATACCAATCGCTAGACCTTGAAGGAGCAAGAGCGCCAGCTCACTCTTTTAAGGAAGCCGAGAATAAGCAATATTTCCAACCTGACAGACCGCAAAATGAAGGTGTCCGCTGGAACAAAGACCAAAAGGGGTCCAGAGACCCTAAGTGGTACAGGCCGCATCAAGAGGAAGAGCCCCATCAAAAAAGGAGGGCTTTCCAAAAGAAAAAGAAATATGGGTCCCAAGGAGACTCATATGAAAGAGGGTGGTCCCAGAGAGGACCCCCGAGCAATGCGCCAGCTCCTGCACCTCAAACTGAACAGTCTGGGGCGAGGAAAAACCCACAGAAGTTCCAGAAAAAAGGCCCTAAACCTCTGTCTTCAGAAGAGATGGAGAACATACGTCGGTTGTTAGAAAGTTTGAAAAAAACAAACAAGGAAAACAAACCTGGTGTGATGTGTAGCACTATCATTGATAGTGACTCAGAACACACTAATAACAGCAATGCCACGATTGCTGACAGTCGCCAAGATACTGATGGTCAGGATGCTGACAATCAGGGTATAGACGGTCAACAAGACGTTGACTGTGACCATGACATCATTGTTACAGAGTCCAAGTACCCCTCATCGGAAAAAGGGGGGGTAAGCTCACTCACCAAAGACAATGACTCGTCACAGCCCGATCACTCAGACCCATGTGTGACTGCACTACCAGTACAGGTGAATGAAATTCACACAGACAATGGTAGACGTAACACACGTCGGAAAAAACCTGATAGGTTCCTGTGTAACATTATCAGGAAGGGGCCCGCTAAGAAGGCTTACCTGTCAATCACTTTAGAAGGGGTCCTCACAGAAGAGGCCCTCCTGGATGGTGGGGCTGACATAACCATTATGTCTCCCACACTGTTGAAGGAGCTAAGGATAGCCGCTAGCGGGGTTGACAGGGAAATACCCCTCAAAGAATGTGCTGTAGTACTGCAGGGACTCTCAGAGACGAGAACAACCCTTACAGCTATAGCCATGGTTCATATGCAGATTGGTGAAATGACGCTATACCACCCGGTACACGTGTCCACCGTTGACTCATTCCCATTTTTGGTTGGCCAAGACTTTATAAACCGCTTCGACGCGATTATAGATTATGGTGATCAAACAATGTGGACCAGAGTGAGCCAACCACTGCCAATCGATATGCCTACACAAGGTGACACTGACTGTCTAACAGCAGGTACCGCGGAAGGCACAAAGGGGTCCTCCAACGAGAGCACAATCCCGGTAAGTGAACCTTCAGCAACAGGTGAGGCAGAAAAGGCCCAACAAGAGAGCCTCCTCTGCGAGCTGAAACAGTCAGCACTCACTGAACACTACCTACCGCAGGTAGTCAAAGGTGTTGAGATCCAAGGATCCCACACCGATGATGCTGTTTTGTCTCCTTGGACGGAGAAATCAGCGATCAGCCAAGCTTTCTATGGAACCTTGGTTAAAAAACAGTTGGGTCTAGAAATGAACAAAAAGGCTTTCCGCTTTTCGTTGGACCCCAACGATAAACAGGTAATGACCGCAAAAGGGATCATTGACCTGAAACTGATCTGGAACCAACGAGAACTGGATCACCCGTTCCTCGTGGTCCCGAACTTACCACATGCAACCTACATAGGCTCCGACATTTTGGTAAGGTTAGGTGTCCGAGTGGACATCAACAACAATGTACTGTGGTCACTAAACACAGCCACAAAGGACTCTCCTGTGCTAACAACAGAGAACCTTAAGGCTGGACAGACCATTCCAGAGGTCTGTCAGATTGCTAACAGCCATAACACTGCGGTACCACCTCAGGTTATGAACATGCCGGTGATGATTCACATCATGAAAGGACAAGCTATTAGCACAAAACTGGCATACTTTCAACCATCTCCTATGTTTTTCAACTTAGGACTGTCCATGGAGGCCACATTCCAAGTGACCCTCGACTGCAGAACCACGACTGTTGCTGTGTGCAACACAAGCACAGAAGAGGTACTGATCCCAAAAAACACACAGCTAGGATGGTTGATCTCCACTGATTTTCATGATTTTGAGCTAAGCATTCCATTTCTGGGAGGACTCCCAGAGAACTTGATCCCATATCAACACACGGGGCAAGTCTTGTTCACGAAACCAACACAGGCCATAGCTCTTTTCTCCCCCACTGAGTCCGACCAGGACACTGTCCGCAGGTTCGGTTTCAACAAAGGAGACAGTCTATGCCCCCAAACTTACAGTGCACTACCTGTTGACAGGTTTTACGACACTGAAGGGGACTCACTGGAGCTCCCCAAAGAACAAGAATCCCTCTCAGTTGCTTCACAGATTGACCAGGTGGTCGCCCAAGCCGACGCCCTGAAAACTGATGAAGAAAGGGACAAACTTCGCAAAGTTCTTCTAAAATATGAGAAATCATTCTCAACTGACTCGATGGATTGTGGGTTGACCACGCTCCACACAGTGAGCATCCCAACCCCGCCTAATGCTCCCCCTGCATTTGTCAGACAGTACAAGATTCCTCTGGCAGCACATCAACCTATCAGAGAAATCATTAATGACCTGTTAGAAAAAGGTATCATCCGATACTGTAACAGCACTTACTCTGCGCCTTTATGGCCGGTGTTAAAACCAAATGGTAAGTGGAGACTCACTATAGACTACCGAAAGCTAAACAAACAAGTTCCCTTATCCAGATGGCCTATGACGCAACTCCAACAGGAACTGCCCAAGGTCACCAATGGTAAGTACTTCTCGACCCTCGACGTCGCCTCTGGTTTTTGGACCATCCCTGTGCGCGCCGAGGACCAGTACAAACTAGCTTTCACTTTTGGTGGCCGTCAGTACACCTTTAACAGGTGTCCCTTTGGCTACGCTAACTCACCTGCAGAGTTCAACATTTTCTTGAACAAAGCATGTCCAGACGCCCACGAGCGTGGGACACTGATCTACGTGGACGATGTCCTTTTGAGACAGCCAACACTGGACTCACATTTGGCTGAGATCGACCACGTTCTGAATCAGCTGACAACTGCTGGTGCTAAAATATCACTGTCAAAATGCCAATGGTGCAGAACCAAAGTGGACTACGTTGGCCTACTTGTAGGTCCTGACGGAGTACAACCACAGCTGACTCGCACCCAAGGCCTCGACAATCTCAAAGTCCCCACCAATCTCAAAGAACTACAAAGTTTTCTGGGCGTGTGTAACTACTCGAACCAGTTCATCGAAAACTATGCGGACCTTGCGAAACCACTGACTGAACTCCTTAAAAAAGACGTACCATTTGTTTGGACTGACAAACAGCAACAGGCAATGGACGCTCTTATAAACAGGATCAAGTCAGCCCCTTGTTTAGTCTACCCAGACTACAACAAAGAGTTTTACTTGGAAGTGGGCTTCTCAGCTCATTGCATAAGTGCAGGTCTGTACCAGATACACGACAGAGACAAACGTGTAGTAGCCTACGCCAGCAAAACGATGGCAGGCCCCGAGTTGAGATTCTCAGACTGTGAGAAAGCTTTACTGACCACAGTGTGGGCAGTTAAACATTTCTCCAGCTACATTGGTGGACAGAAAATCATTGTGGAAACACAACACCAGCCAGTGACCTTTCTTAACAGTGAACGCATCAGAGATGGTGTGGTGACAAACTCACGTGTTGCAACGTGGCTCATGGCGCTTCAAAGTTTTAACCTAGACATACGTTATGGTCAAAACAAGAAGTCACATCTGGGGACGGACTTGGCAATCTGCCA
>JBBPBX010000080.1:79052-99253 GCA_038048925.1 Garcialebias charrua | reverse complement strand
CTGGATTCCGATCCAGACCTTAAAGTCCTTTACCAGCTGCGCAAACAGCTAAAACTAATCAAAGGCATCCTAACTTTCGCTCATGGACCAACGTCCTCACCTGTGTTCGTGGTTCCCCATGACCAAAGGGGGGTGATGTTAGTTCATGCCCATGATCTCCCGTCCGCAGGACACAAAGGAGATAAAGCCACGCTGACGGCATTAAAACAAATTGCCTATTGGCCTGGAATGAAAAAGGATGTCAAGGACTACATTGAAGGGTGCGTGGTCTGTGGCCAGTTTCAGCCAACCAGACCACTTCACAGAGCACCACTGCAAAGCAGAGGCATTGCATTCCCATGGTCTGACCTCCAGATCGACTGGGTTGGACCACTCACTAAGAGCTCTAGAGGAAATAAATATTTTCTCACGGTAACCTGTGCATTCACCAAATGGGTAGAATGCCTACCAGCTCCTAACGACACAGCACAAACCACTGCTATGTTGTTAATGAATCATATATTCTCAAGGTTTGGACTTCCCCTTCGGGTGAACTCAGACCAAGGTACACACTTCACAGGTGAAGTGATGAAAGAACTGTGGAAGACGCTAGGCGTCAAGGCCAACTTTCATGTCGGCTACCACCCACAGGCTTCAGGCCAAGTAGAAAGAGCAAACAGAACTGTGGTGAGTATTTTGAAGAAATACGTGGCTGCAAACCACAAGGACTGGGACGTGAAACTCCCTCTGGTCCTCATGGCCATAAGAGCCACTCCACACACATCAACTGGCATCTCTCCCTTCGAGATGATGACCGGTCGACAAATGACTCTCCCTCTACACCTGTTGTACCAACCAGGCGACGCCGCCATGGCGACAGCCTACACCACACAACAATACATGAAAGATTTGAATGTACACCTCAGAAACACTTTTGCTTTCGCCCAGAAAAACCTGGAAAAATCCGCTGAAGGACGTAAGGCGTACTACGACCAGAAGGCCTCTCACAATGAACTCCAAGTGGGAGACAGAGTCTGGTACTATACGTTCGCCCCAGCAACCGGGAAAGGAGAGTCCGAGACCGGAACTCTCGCCCGCAAACTAATGCCCAGGTGGACTGGACCTCATCTGATAACAGACAAAGTGTCCTCAGTCGTCTACGAAATCAAAATCAGCAAAGGCCGCAAAGAGCCAATTGCTAAATGGGTACATCGAAATCAGATCAAACCTTACAAGGCGTTCAATGACTCCACAAAAGACAAAGATCTCACAAACTCACCGACTTCATGGGATAATAAGGTCGTCCAAACACAAGTTAGTAAATAAACTAATCAGGTTTAAACTACCGTATTTTCCACCCTATAAGTCGCATTGTCCAATTTGAACTTAGAAACGCTAAGCCTAAAACCCACAACAAAAACTAACCTTAACAACCGTTTAAATCCACGAGATTTAATTTGACCTCGGTCATAAAGTTGAGACCTGTTTTCTTGTGTGTTGCACTTTGGAATCTGACGACAAGAGTGTGTCGAAGCAGTGAAACGTTGTTTCCTTGTTGTTTAGTCATTACTGTTGTCATTAGTTGAGATATTGTTTGGTTCTGAACACTCCCAGCCAAAAAGGTTTTGTATTAACATTGGTTAATGAATGATATGGATTTAACTATGCCAACATGCAGTTCGTTTTGTTAAATCTCAATCGTTGAAGAGTCAATGTAGTTTAAAGTTGCTCAAGGTACAATAAACTACACTGGTCTCATAATTTCTAAATTGAACCGATTCGATCGTTTCTATTCTAGATTGTCTATTCATTTTGATGAGTCTCGCCATAGACTTCAAAATTTATTAGGAATACCAAATCCTACGTCGTTCGTCTAAAAGACAACAGACATTTAGATCAAACTATATTTCATTTTTCTATTTTAGTTTAACCTAAACTAAGTAATGAATGGAGGAATAGTTTGGAATTAGAGGCCTTCGTTACAGAAGCCCTCCAAAATTTTATAGGTACAGATCCCTATATCTAATTTTACAGAATTGATCCACCCCTTAATTGGTAATTGTAGCTGATCTAAACCATGATAGCTTACATACCAGGTGCATATAGGTAAGGCTTAATGTAAAATCCCAATCATAAGCCCACCTTAAAAAACCACATAATTGCATGACACATAGAACCAGAGTGGCACTGACTGGAAACCAACCAGCCAACAACCTTCGATGTGGGGACCTGCAGCTCCAACGCTTGGTCTTCAACCTTCATCCAAGGGCCGCCTCCTCTGCGTCAATCGAGGGATCCCCTCTACATGCTGATTATGAAAACAATTGTTGCTGATCATTCAACAAAACTAATCGTTGGGGATTTACTGCTGTGGAATTACCGCTGTGGATTATAAGACTTTGTTTTCCAAGAGTTAACAGACTTTGTTTTCCAAAGGATTAAAAGCTTTTCGCAATGGGATTACCTACGAACAGTATGGAATTTCCAAAAACTTTATGGGATTATAATTTTTGATTTTTTTTTTCCACTTGCTGGATTACTTCAAGATCAAAGACAGTTCAAGGTTTCCTTTCGTGTTGGACCCCATCCCCAAGGACTGGCGATGGCTTCCAAAAGGGGGGAGATGTAGTGGACCTACCCAGGGTCAAATTAAGGTTTTTGAACTGTCCAGTGATGACCTTTACTGACCTCTCAGTAAAGCAAGACATTTACTACAAAATTATTCATTTAGCTATAATCTGATAACATAGTCACCAATAAGAGACTATTTCTATCTTTGATTTTAGGCTGATGTGATCAAAAGAATAACTTTTGTCATTTTCATGATGTGTGCTTTTAAGCTGTGTTATTCTGTGAGAGTTAAACTGTGTTTCACTGCTGTGTCAAAGGTGCAATCTCGGGTCACAGAGACTTCTTTTAATTTTGTTAATTCAAATGTTATCAAATGAATAATTTTATTTGTAAGAGCATCAGTACATTTTAATGTCAGATAAATCAAATACTCTGCTTAATTCAAAATGTTGTACATGGAGGATTTCTCCTCTCCTCTCGAACTTGCATGTGAAGATAAAAGGAACACTTTATCTCATTCATTTTAGCTTGAGCTCAGGACAATCTAGACACCCAAAGACTTTTGTTTTTGTCCTATTTAATAATCAAGCTATTATCATTAATAGGTCCCATATGTTATGCTCTGATGACGTTTGTTTATTCATACAACAGTGTTGGTAATGAGTTAAGAAAGTTCTAAATCTGCTGTATCATGAAACTGGCGTCTTAAACTAACTTTCTTATCCTTTCTGACATTTTTAATCTAACTTATGCCTCCTCTCAGTGGCTCCTGGCTTAACAGACTGAATGAGAAAGAGCTACGTCTTTCTAGGTCAAGTTAGCCTTAAAAGAGCTCTGACTTCCTGTTTTCCTTAGAGTTTGCTGAGGTCCTCAACCCCTGATGAGGTTCCCCAAAGAACTGATGATCGTCTGGTCAACACGCTAATGACCATGTCATTCAGTTAAAGACTTATAACATGCCAAGTTATAAGCCATCTTCAACAGCTGAAAAGCTCTCTTTTATTGACATTCCTTTAAGGAACGTCTTATCTTGAACAACAGCACCAGGAGCTGCCGTTACTTTCGGTTCGAGTCAAGGCGCACGTCTGGAGACGCTGAGAATGGTAAACGAACTGACCAAACTGGACCGAGGGAGACTGACCATCTTCACGAGGTAACAAGTCGTCAAATGCTTTGCCAAGGGTACCAACGTGTAGCTTTAATCGGCCGGAGAACTGCCATGTTTCTGGTTAAAACACATCAAGATAACTCCCTGACTCTTAACTTTTCTTCCTCCATAAATTTCTCCTCCTAAATCTTTCCCTCTCTATCTAAGCTGGAAACTATTTTAAGCTGAAGAGCCCACAGACTAAATATGTTAACATCCAATATTTATGTCTGTTGTGTTATGATTCAAGTGTGCTGACGTATTAATTTGAAAGAAAGTGAAATCATGTCAATCAAGTGTAATGGTGTTAATTTAGTTGATTTATTTTAAATAAATGATAGTGTCTCTTTGACATATCAAACTAAGTTAACGTCTTTGTCACTTAATGGCTTTGTGTATTTATCCATCATAAAGATCACAGAAATATTGGGTAAACTGAAAAAGAACAGAATCCGTGAATTTACTATTCAATCTGAATAAGTAGATTAATTAAGATAAAAAGGAGATCAGTATTAATATTGTCCTCCTCATAATTCTTACAGCTCTGATTTAATAACTACGTTGACAAGAATTCAAATTAAAACTAACAGACAGTTGGACCTTTCTGTTGGCACATTACTTAAAGTTTACCATGATGAAAACAAACATAAGGAGGAGTTTAAGGAGGAAAGATAAAAGACTGAAAGGAAATGGTTGAATCTTATCTTGAGTCAGAGTCAGAGTCAGAGAGAATTTATTGTCATTTGCACCGCATGTAGTACATGTGTTGAAAACGAGATTATGTACACAGGGTCCCAGTTACATCCTACAACAAATGCAAGAGAAAAACAATAATAACATCTAGGATTAACTAAGAGAGACATCAGCTAGTAATACACTAAGCCCTAATGTAGTAGAAAAACATCATTATAAACAGCAGCACGAACATGAGTCATTATGAGCAGATGGTCACAGATGAACGCAGATAGTCACAGATGAACGCAGCAACAAGAAACAGATCAGTATCAACATGATGTGACATTTTGCAGTGTTTATTCTTATTATTTATTTATTCATGAGTCTGACAGCCTCAGGGTAGAAGCTGTTCCTCAGTCTAGTGGTTCTACATTTGATGCTCCTCAACCTCCGTCCCGAGGGGAGTGGTGCAAAGAGTGAGTGTGCTGGGTGAGTGAGGTCTTTCATGATGCAGGTGGCTCTTTTTCTGCATCTGGAGGTGTAAATGTCTGTGATGGTGGGGAGACTGACTCCCACAGACTTCTGTGCAGCCTTCACCACTCTTTGTAGAGCTTTCCTCTCTGCAACTGTGCAGCCTCCATGCCACACGTTGATGCTGGAGCACAGGACGCTCTCCACTGCACACCTGTAGAACGAGGTGAGGACTGAGCTTCTCAGACCAGCTCGTCTCAGCCGTCTGAGGAAGTAGAGTCTCTGATGACCTTTCTTGATCAGGCTGGTGGTGTTATTGCTCCAGCTGAGGTTATCATTCAAGTGTACACCCAGGTACTTGTAGCTGGAGACCACCTCCACCGCAGATCCACCTATATACAGTGGGGTGTGGGTGTGTTTGTTCCTTCTGAAGTCCACAATCATCTCCTTCGTCTTCTTCACATTCATGTGAAGGTTGTTCTCTTTGCACCAGCTCTCCAGATGTTCCACCTCCTGTCTGTAGCTGGATTCATCATTATCTGTGATGCATCCCACCACAGCTGTATCATCTGCAAACTTAACAATATGACAGCCTGGATGTGTGGCTGTACAATCATATGTGAGCAGAGTGAACAGAAGAGGGCTCAGCACACATCCTTGAGGAGAGCCAGTGCTGAGGGTGATGGTGGAGGAGGAGAAGTTGTGGATCTTCACGGACTGTGGTCTGTTTGTTAAGAAGTCTAGTACCCAGTTACAGATGGAGGGGCTTAGTCCAAGTGTGGATAGTTTGTCTATCAGAGTTTGGGGGATCATGGTGTTGAAGGCAGATGTGAAGTCCACAAAGAGCAGACGCACGTATGAGTCCTTCTGATCCAGGTGGGTGAGAGCAGTGTGGACCACAGAGGAGATGGCGTCCTCTGTTGATCGGTTCTCACGGTATGCATATTGATGAGGGTCCTCGCTGATGTTGACGGTTGTCTTGATGTGGGACATGACCAGTTTCTCAAAACATTTAGCGACTATCGGGGTGAGAGCCACCGGTCTATAGTCATTCAGACCAGTCACTGTGGAGCTTTTTGGGACTGGGATGATGGTGGCAGTCTTCAGGCAGGTGGGAACTGACTCCAGTGAAAGTGAGGTGGTGAAGATGTCAGCCAGCACCTCACAGAGCTGGTCCGCACACTTGAGATGTTTAACCAGAGATAGCACCCTCTGCTCGGTTTCGGCTGGACGTCCGTACCGTGATGAAACGACCTTTACCTTCGTGAAGATGATCCTGTCTAGACTCCGGTAAATTAGTCAAGCCAGACGTGCATGCTGCTGCGTTTTACAGGCGACCACTTTCATCTTGCCACGGTCTCGAGACCGTCTGCTTCGGCCTCCCAGAGTAATGCCCAGCTCTGGTTTTGTTCAAGATAGCTTCCAGAAAGAGTGTCACCGCTTGGAGCTGTGACACTCGAAGGGGTTCACAGCTGACGTGCTGTTTGAACCTTTGCTGAAGACGTGGGCCCTTGGTGCATGGCCGGGACGTACATCAGCTTTTCCAGAGGAGAGATGCCAGGTGTCAGTTAGTTCTCTCCAAAAACTAAAACCAAAAATGCAGGAAGTGCCCTTTAAGAAGGGGGTGTGACTTAGTCACATACTTCCTGCTGATTGGTTGTCGCACCCCTAGAGAGGGTGTGACTTTGCAAGTGAGTGAGTTTGAGTGACAGATGATAGGGTAGACAAAACATAGAAAACATAAGTGAGAAGATGCAGGTGCATGTGATTTGTTTTGAGAACAGATTCATTGTTTTTAGAAAGGACGGGAGACCGAAAGCAAGCTATGTCTAGCACTTTTCCTTTGAAACAAAAACAGTTCAAACAAATACGAAGGATTGTTCATTCAACTTTAGACACTTATTCTGCATAGAGCAGACAGTTTAAAGCAAGATCATTCTGAGATGTTCTCTTAACTTTGGCATATTTAAAATATACCAGCTTAGTAAAATCATCATTAAATGACAAAAATATACTGTTGATCAATTCTGAATTAACACACATTAAAAGAAAGTTCAATCTGATTAATTGGTGTCCATTAATTCAACATAATTCTAACAAAAAGTAGTGTCCACTTGTGTCCTTGAGATGTCCAAGAAAGTGTAACACTGAGAGTTTCAGAGAGATGCGGAGAGGCCCATATTCCATACGGACATGAGAGTGCTGTATCCCTACAGTCCCCCTTTTTGGAAATCATCGCCTGTCCTTGGGGATGAGATCCAACACGAAAGGATACCACCGAATGTCTCTGACCTCTATGTAATCCAGCAAGTGGAAAAAAAAAAAAATCAAAAAGTTCAAAATTATACTCCCATAATGTTTTTGGAAATTCCATACTGTTCGTAGGTAATCCCTTTGCGGTAAGCTTTCAATCCTTTGGAAAACATAGTCTGTTAACCCATGGAAAACTGAGTCTGTGATCCCTTGGAAACAAAGTCTTATAATCCACAACGGTAAATCCACAACGATGGGGGTTATTGATTTCATCAGCAAGAATGGAATTTAATCAGCATGTAGAGGGGATCCCTCGATTGAAGCAGAGGAGGCGGGCCTTGGATGAAGGTTGAAGACCAACGTTGGATCAGCAGGTCCCCACATCGAAGGTTGCAGGCTGGATGGCTTCCAGTCGGTGCCACCCTGGTTCAATGTGTCATGCAATTATGTGGTTTTAGGTGGGCTTATGATTGGGATTCTACATTAAGCCTTACCTATATGCACCTGGTATGTAAGCTATCATGGATTAGATCAGCTAAAATTACCAATTAAGGGGTGGATCAATGCTGTAAAAATCAGATATAGGGATCTATACCTATAGAAATGTGGAGGGCTTCTGTAACGAAGGCCTCTTCTTTCAAACTATTCCTCCATTCATTATTTAGTTTTGTTTAAACTAAAAAAATGAAATCTAGTTTGGTCTAAATGTCTGTTGTCTTTTAGACGAACGACGCAAGATTTGGTATTCCCTATAAATTTTGAAGTCTATGGCGAGACTCATCAAAATGAATAGATCTAGAATAGAAACGATCGAATCGGTCCTACCTAAATGATTGGGAGGTCAGTGTAGATTATAGTACCTTAAGTAGTATTGATCTACAATGACTCTTCAAAGATTGAGATCTTTAACAAAATGAACAGCATGTTGGCATAGTTAAAATCCATTTAAGTCTTCAACTTATCAACAATCAAAACCTCTTTTGGCTGGGAGTGTTCAGAAAACAATAACAACTTCAATAACAACAAAAGTAGCAATCAAGCAACTAAAAACAACGTTTCACTACGTCAAACTCACTCTGGTCGTCAGATTCCAACGTGTCACACACAAGAAAAACAGTTCTTAGCTTTATAACCGATGTCAATTAAATCCTGCAGATTTAAACGGTTGTTAAGGTTAGTTTTTGTTGTGGGTTTTATGCTTAGCGTTTCTAAGTTCTAGTTGGAACGGTTTCTTTTCGCAACTAGAATAGTTTAAACTGTTTAGTTTATTTACTATCCTGTGCTTGGACGACCTTCTTTTCCCATGAAGTCTTTGAGTTTGCGAGATCTTTGTCGTTTGTGGGGTTATTGAAATCTTTGTCCTTGACATGGGCATGACCTAACATCACCCCCCTGTGGTCATGAGGGACCACGCGCACGGGTGTGGACGTCCGTCCATGGGCACGAGTTAGGATGCCATTGTTTAGTTTAAGCTGTTCGCGCAGTTTATTGGGAACCTTGTACAGGAACCTTATAGGTTTCGGCCAACGTATCTCTGTACGTTTACCTCTTTCTGCGTAATGCAGGTGTGTCACAACTGTCGGCGCCGTCGCAGGCGTGTCTCTGTCGTTGTGATGTATGTCTTCCCACTTCATGAATGAAGAGGTGCTCTTTGAGTCTGTCAGAACTATGTAATCTCTGAGTAGTTCTAGATTCAAATGCTCTTGAACCAAGGTTTCATTGAAAGCTTGGCTGATAACTGAATTACCTGTCCCAGAGGACATTACAGCGATCTCGGTGTGTGATCCTTGGATCTCTACACCGTCCTCTACCTGTGGTAGGAAGTGTGAGTCTGCCCCCCTTTTGTTCGAGGAGGGGTCCTCAAAATCTGTAACAATGGAGTCCAAGCGACTGTCAGCGTGTTGTAGACTGTCACTATCAGGACTCAGATGTCCTTGAACCAAGACTTCACTGAAATCTTGGCTGTATGCCGAATTACCTGTCCCACAGGACAGTACAGCGTCATCGGTGTGGGACCCTTGGATCTCCACACCTTCCTCTACCGGTGGTAGGTAGTGTTCAGTGAGTGCTGAAGGTGTCAGCTCGCAGAGGAGGTCCTCGTGATGGGCCAGAGTCTGGTCCAACTGTTGAGTCTCCTCTGTCTCACCTGTATATGAAGGTTCACTTACCGGGCTTGTGGTCTCGGTTGGGGAATCCCATGTGACCTCAGCGGTACCTGTTGTTAGACAGTCAGTGTCCTGACCTTGGGGAGGTACCACGAATGGCAGTGGACTGCTCACTGTGGCCCACATTGTCTGATTGCCATAATTTATAATCGCTTCAAAGCGATTTATAAAATCTTGGCCAACCACAAATGGAGCCCGGAGTGAGTCAAGTTCAGACACATATACCGGGTGGTATAGTGACATCTCGCCAATCTGCATGTGAACCATGGCTATTAGGGTTGTTCTCGTCTTTGCGAGGCCCTGTTGCTCACCATAAGTGTATTTCACAAAGGGTATTTGCCTGTCAACATCGTTAGCGGCGGTCCTTAGCTCCTCAAACAGTTCGGCTGACATGGTAGACACGTCTGAGCCGCTAACCAGGAGCGCTTCTTGCGCGAGGACCCCTTCCAATGTGAGTGGCAGGTAAGCTCTTTTAGCTATCCCCCTTCTTATAAAGTTACACAGAAACCGTTCAGGTTTTTCCACACGTGTCTGTGTACGTGTGACTCTGTCTGTGTAATCGTCGTCGCTGTCAGCATCATGATGGCTGTCTGCCTCATGACCTTCAGGATGTGGATTTTCAGCAATTTGTTTGCTGTCAGTATTTATGTCAGTGTTGACGTTGTTGTTGTCAACTGTGTGCACTGAGTCGTTGCAAAAGGCAGTGCTGCGCGTCGCTTCGTCAGGTGGAACAACGTTGTTTGTGTTATCATCAAGGACAACGTCATACGTTGTGTCAGCTTGGTCAACCACTGTAACATTCAAATCATTTGACAAACAACTCACAACCTCAGTCACGTCCTCGCGCGGAGGCGCCGTTTCCATAATCTGGAGCATGTGTGACTCATTGCATGTCTCAAACTGTGCAGTTCGAGGGGCAGGGGCAGGAGGGCCGCTTCTCGTGGGTACATGTTGGGACAGACCATTTTTCAAAGGGTCACGGTTCCCAGACATCCGCCTTCGATTCTCACCCACTGTTGAGATCCATAAGAGAACTCTTTTGGTTCGATCCGAACCATCTGGGTTCCTCTAGAGAGCGAACACCTACCTCGTGTGGTTCTCTGCTCATCTCAAGGTTTTCAACCTGAGGGGCAGGGGCAGAAGAACTTCCTGTGAACCGATCTGAGCCACTTACACAGCCCGTAGCACCATGCTGTTGTTCGTTATTATGAAAAACCTGAGTCCTCTCGCACTTTGAAGGAGAGGGAACCTCTTCTACTTCCTGCGAGTGGGATGTGACCTTTTGACCTGGGCACACCACTGAGGGTGTTTTTCGTTGTTCGAGCATGTCAAAAAATTCCACAGCACATTGTTTAATTTCTGCCATGGTACTCTCTTTGCAATTAACATTGAAGCGAACACATTTCATTATGAAAGGTATCAGATTCAAAGTGAACCGACTTTTAAACTGGTAATCTTCCTCAATCCCAGTGACAGTTTTATCCTTTGTGTAAGCAGAGAGGAGCCTGTCGTAAAACACCAGGGGATGTTCACCTGGTTCCTGAAGGACGTTCTTTGCAGCTAAGTGCCCATCAAAGGATGCACCTGTCAGAACGTCCATCTTTGTACTGATTTCCTGTGAAAAATCAAGGAAAATGGGTCTTATTTCACGGTGTCCAGTCCCACCATGTGATGCCAGGATGTGAAAAAAAAAATAAAAATCACTGATTCCTATTAATTTGTCGACCTGTGACAAGGACAAACAAAATTGGCTGTTTTTTGTGTGATTTTGTGAAAATCAAGACAAAAGAAACCTCATGTGTGTTATTTTAAACTTGCAGTTTAAAAACAGGGACAGACAGTTAGTTTTGCACAGAATTGATGATAAAAATGTCAAGTTTTATCAATTAAATCTGTGTAACTGTTCTGCCATCAACATTTGATTCTCTGCGAAAATCAAAATAAAGTGTGCTGTGAGTACAATATTTCAAATTGTTCCCCGTTTAAAAACAGGAACGTTCAAACGTACAAATTACAGGAAGACTGCGTCTTCTCTAGTAACCAGCAGATGGGGCCACAGCGCTGGAACAGTTTATCACAGCGAATGCAATTTATCTCTCTGACCGCTATACAGGTGCTGTTGTCGCCTGTGAGTGCAGCCTGAGCTGCCAAACACTCAGACGTCTAACAACGGATCAAAAACAGCAAATCAGAAAGCCCAGAGCCCTGACGTGACAAAACTCTAGTATCCCCTTTCTCACAAAAATGAAATTATGTGAGTAAAATCGGTTGGACTGTGAAACATTTTAAACTGCGTTTAAAAGAAAAAAGGTCGGGCCTTCAAAGTAGCTGCCACTGCCGGTGTCACGTGACCTGGTCACATGGCGATCGGTAGTTTCTGAACAACGTACTCATACATCCACCAACATCTCAAAAACACCGCGATGAAGCAGTCTTTTCAATGACAGTAATGGACAAACAAGCCTGAAACTTGTCTGGGACAAGCAGCTGTGAAGTGAAAGTTGACGAGGAGCGGGGCTTCACCCACTGCGCAAGCGTCAACACTTACAGCGTAATCGACCAATCACAGCGAAGACAGAACTGTAGTTCTAAAACCCAAGTGTTCATGGGAAACTGTGTCTTCCAAACCTAACGCCGCCCACGTGCGACGTGCCGTTCGAGCGGTGTGTTCACGGACCTGCGGTCGGTCGAACAAAAGCGTGGAACGGACTTTTCAACGTTCTAAAACAGTCATAAATATCGCAAAACACCGCGGTAAAGCCAGTCTTCGACGATATCACGTGCATAGAACTCAAACAACACAAATAAACCGTCAGAAATGTGTACAAAAATGAATCTGACAACCAGAGTCTACAGAAACCAACGTTCTTGAACGCAACACACAATGGACCAATCACAGCGTTTTAAGCAGCCATCTTGTCCCAGTACCGTTGAGCCTAGCTAGACCCAAAGTACTGGACCCACTTCCACAAAATAAATGACTTTTACACCGCAGAAAAATTCTGTTAACGAGCACAACACATCCAAGCTAACTCCCACGCCCTCCAAAGAAGGCAGCACGCTAACTGTGTACAACAACGGACTTTACGTCACACGGAACCGGATCTCGGTCCGGCCCAAAAGCTGAGTGGGATCACCCGAACCTCAAGCAAAAACACGTTGTAACAGAAAAAGGCACTTAATGGAGCAGCATAATAATGTGTGAAACAGACGTTTAACAGTAACCTGCACATGTAATAAAATGAAGCAGCGGTGACACGGCGGTCACAAAATGAAAAAATGCATGCAGCGTGCGACACGTTATGAACGTCTCACAAGCACAGACAAAACATTTATCACTCAGCAGCTTCAAACAGACGTTGAAATGTGAAATAAACAATAATTCTATCGGGAAATAATCCAGACAATGCCACGATCAGCAACTCCCGGACACTCCACCAGCCAGAACTATTCTTATAAGCCCAAAACCAGGATGCAAACTAATGCCAACAACACCGTAACATCAAGCTACACAAAACAACTTAATAAACGTTCCAGGAACTCGGACGAGCCACCAAATGTAAGAAATAATGATGTATGTAATGTATTTAAACACTTACTGAGCCACCATTATTGTAGATGCGCAGTTTAGCAGACTTTAATCTTGCACAAACTGCCACCAATGCGCGAGTTCTTCCTTTTTCCGATATTAAATTGTTTTTACTGTGATTAGCCAGAAATGTAATTTCACACTTAGACTTCAATTTATGTTGGTCTACCAGAAAAATAGACCTTTTATTGAAACTATCACAAAAATTACATTAAACATTTGTATCGATATTAGCTCTGATTTAATAACTACGTTGACAAGAATTCAAATTAAAACAAACAGACAGTTGGACCTTTCTGTTGGCACATTACTTAAAGTTTACCATGATGAAAACAAACATAAGGAGGAGTTTAAGGAGGAAAGATAAAAGATTGAAAGGAAATGGTTGAATCTTATCTTGAGATGTTTAACCAGAGATAGCACCCTCTGCTCGGTTTCGGCTGGACGTCCGTACCGTGATGAAACGACTTTTACCTTCGTGAAGATGATCCTGTCTCGACTCCGGTAAATTAGTCAAGCCAGACGTGCATGCTGCTGCGTTTTACAGGCGACCACTTTCATCTTGCCACGGTCTCGAGACCGTCTGCTTCGGCCTCCCAGAGTAATGCCCAGCTCTGGTTTTGTTCAAGATAGCTTCCAGAAAGAGTGTCACCGCTTGGAGCTGTGACACTCGAAGGGGTTCACAGCTGACGTGCTGTTTGAACCTTTGCTGAAGACGTGGGCCCTTGGTGCATGGCCGGGACGTACATCAGCTTTTCCAGAGGAGAGATGCCAGGTGTCAGTTAGTTCTCTCCAAAAACTAAAACCAAAAATGCAGGAAGTGCCCTTTAAGAAGGGGGTGTGACTTAGTCACATACTTCCTGCTGATTGGTTGTCGCACCCCTAGAGAGGGTGTGACTTTGCAAGTGAGTGAGTTTGAGTGACAGATGATAGGGTAGACAAAACATAGAAAACATAAGTGAGAAGATGCAGGTGCATGTGATTTGTTTTGAGAACAGATTCATTGTTTTTTAGAAAGGACGGGAGACCGAAAGCAAGCTATGTCTAGCACTTTTCCTTTGAAACAAAAACAGTTCAAACAAATACGAAGGATTGTTCATTCAACTTTAGACACTTATTCTGCATAGAGCAGACAGTTTAAAGCAAGATCATTCTGAGATGTTCTCTTAACTTTGGCATATTTAAAATATACCAGCTTAGTAAAATCATCATTAAATGACAAAAATATACTGTTGATCAATTCTGAATTAACACACATTAAAAAGAAAGTTCAATCTGATTAATTGGTGTCCATTAATTCAACATAATTCTAACAAAAAGTAGTGTCCACTTGTGTCCTTGAGATGTCCAAGAAAGTGTAACACTGAGAGTTTCAGAGAGATGCGGAGAGGCCCATATTCCATACGGACATGAGAGTGCTGTATCCCTACACTCTTGCAATTGAACCATTAGCTGAAGCAATTCGTAGCGACCTTACCATATTCGGTGTCAACACTGATAAGGGGACACAGAAAATTTCTTTATATGCCGGCGACGTTTTGTTATTTATCTCCAGACCTACCACCTCGGTGGGAAGAGTTATTACAATTATTAATCAATTTGGCTCATTCTCGGGATATAAAATAAATTTCTCTAAATCCGAAGCCATGCCTCTGGGTAAACAACTTTACATACCTAACTCCCCCTTTAGGTGGTCTCCTGCAGGATTTAAATATCTTGGCATATTTATAACACCTGCTTTTAATCAGATGTTCAAAACCAACTTTGTACCACTATTTACACAAATTAAATTAGACCTTGAACGTTGGAACTATCTTCCTTTATCTTGGATGGGCAGAATTTCGCTCCTCAAGATGAACGTTCTTCCTCGCTTATTATATCCAATTAGGATGATACCCGTCTTGTTTACTCAGAAGTGGATTCAAAAACTAAAAAGTTGGTTTAATTCCTTTATATGGGCCAAAAGAAGGGCATTCATAAAAATGTCAACATTGCAGTTACCAAGAGACAAGGGAGGCTTAGCTTTTCCGGACATTAAAAAATATCAGTTGAGCTCTCTTATACTATATGTCCGGGAATGGATATCTGAGAATCCATCCACAGTGTGGCTTGATATAGAAGCCTCGTTATGTGACTGCCCTCTCAAAAGCCTAATTTTTGTTAAAACTATGAAAACAATACATAAATGTTGTAATAATCCAATTACTGTGAATACAGTTAGGGCCTGGAGGGCGGTTCAACATATCGAGGGAAGAACTGGGAAAACATCGCCATTTATACCCTTTATTCAGAACCCAGATTTTCTCCCTGGTATGTTAGATGCAGGCTTTGGAGAGTGGGGGGCTAAGGGTATTTCCTCTCTGGGTTGTCTTTTTAAGGAAGGGGTGTTTATGTCTTTTAATCAAGTTATGGAAGTCTTTGGAGTAGCGAAAAATAACCTCTTTCGTTTTTTTCAGTTAAAGACGTGTAAAGTGAATTTCAATATTTTCTTCAATAAACATTATAAATGTCATAATTGTAATCTTGTAAATGAGTAAAAAGTCTCAAAATTGTAGCTCAATTAATTTTGGAGTTATAGATCAAACTTTGTTTAAAGATATGTCTGCTTCAGGATTTTTTAGGCGTGGTTTAAATGTGACCGTGTTTCGTCACGCGGTCTAAAGCCCCACCCCCTGCAGCTCCAGCCGTATAAATTCGTTCTTCGCATCGGTGGAGCCATTCACTCGCGAATCGCAGATAGCATCAGATAGCAATAGCATAGATATTTTGTTCATTGTTAGCTAGCTAATCAATTATGCCTCATTCCTGCATCTTCCCACGAAGCTGAAGTTAGCTTCCGATTCCAGCTTCCGATTCGGCAAATGACTAAAGGGATATTACAACTAATTTTTCAGTACCTTGAGCGGGTTTAATCTGCTCTAGCTCAAAAACTACAACACCTAGGACTCTTCAAACCAGGACTATATTATTCTACACTAATAGAAGAATATATAAAACTAAGTTTGAGCTTTGTGAAACGTTTTTCTGATTTGTGAAACTTGACCAAAGTTTGTTTTTCATCATTTTTAGGCTACTGGACCATATTGGACCTGGTCCAGCTCAGAAACCACAACACCTGGACTCTTCAAACCAGGACTATATTAATCTAGACTAATAGAATAATATATAAAACTAAGTTTGAGCTTTGTGAAACGTTTTTCTGATTTGTGAAACTTGACCAAAGTTAGTTTTTCATCATTTTTAGGCTACTGGACCATATTGACCCGGTCTAGCTCAGAAACCACAAGACCTAGACTCTTCAAACCAGGACTATATTATTCTAGACTAATAGAATAATATATAAAACTAAGTTTGAGCTTTGTGAAACGTTTTTCTGATTTGTGAAACTTGACCAAAGTTTGTTTTTCACCATTTTTAGGCTACTGGACAATGTTGGACCCAGTCCAGGTGTTGTGGTTTCGGAGCTGGACCGGGTCCAATATGGTCCAGTAGCCTAAAAATGATAAAAAAACAAACTTTGGTCAAGTTTCACAAATCAGAAAAACGTTTCACAAAGCTCAAACTTAGTTTTATATATTCTTCTATTAGTCTAGAATAATATAGTCCTGGTTTGAAGAGTCTAGGTGTTGTAGTTTTTAGAGCTAGAGCAGATTAAACCCGCTCAAGGTACTGAAAAATTAGTTGTAATATCCCTTTAGTCATTTGCCGAATCGGAAGCTGGAATCCAGTAGCCTAAAAATGATGAAAAACAAACTTTGGTCAAGTTTCACAAATCAGAAAAACGTTTCACAAAGCTCAAACTTAGTTTTATATATTATTCTATTAGTCTAGATTAATATAGTCCTGGTTTGAAGAGTCCAGGTCTTGTGGTTTCTGAGCTGGACCGGGTCCAATATGGTCCAGTAGCCTAAAAATGTGAAAAACAAACTTTGGTCAAGTTTCACAAATCAGAAAAACGTTTCACAAAGCTCAAACTTAGTTTTATATATTATTCTATTAGTCTAGAATAATATAGTACTGGTTTGAAGAGTCTAGGTGTTGTAGTTTTTGAGCTAGAGCAGATTAAACCCGCTCAAGGTACTGAAAAATTAGTTGTAATATCCCTTTAGTCATTTGCCGAATCGGAAGCTTGAATCGGAAGCTAACTTCAGCTTCGTCATCTTCCCTGGATGTCGCAATGGTCAGGGCACCCGCTTGGTGACTTTATTTAATTTATTTTATTTACTTGATCTCTGCTGCTGTCAGCCGCGGACACACAGAGTGGACACACCGTCCCCCGCACACAGCCACTGACAAACAGAGTGGACACACCGTCCCCGCGCGCAGCCACTGACAGAGTGGACACACCGTCCCCGCGCACAGCCACTGACAAACAGAGTGGACACACCGTCCCCCGCGCGCAGCCACTAACAAACAAAGTGGACACACCGTCCCCCGCGCGCAGCCACTGACAAACAGAGTGGACAAACCGTCCCTCGCGCACAGCTGCTGTTATGTATCTGTGTGCTTTCACATTGTGTGCTCACATTCTAAGAAAATAAAAAGTTTGACGAATATTTTGCTGACAATTGCTTTTCACTGACCTCTTTGGTTTCCTATATTTTTATCTGGAGGTTCAAATGAGTAGGGCTGGAGAACTGGCTGCCAGCCTTCGCGAACATCTTCAGGGTGCAGGACACGGGGGCAGTACTGCGCTGAAACCACGCCCACGCGCTGACACGCCCCCAGCATTTCAGACCAGGGCACAATTATGTTTTTTCATTATTTTCGACACTTAATTTTATAAGGAAAACAATGTTTTTAATCAGTCAGATTTATATGGGTGATAAATAACACATATTTATGCCGTGTGACAAACTCAAAACACACATTTAATTTCACTTTATACGGTCTTTAAGAGATTTGTTAAAAAAAAGAAACAACACTATTCAGGGACATTGAAGCTTCAAGCATTGAAAATTTGTTTTTTGGAACTTGTGAAGTGTCACTTAGTATGTGCTATTGTAACCTGCACAAAATAATTAACCTGCATTTTATTTTGAAAGGGACAAATTGACGGCACGCTTTAAATTCCGGGTCAGAGGTGAGCTCGGGTGTTCCGTCATAGTTGTGCTGCTGACGCTGTGGCTGGCTGCTTGAGCTCGGCGTCTTCATAATCCATGGGAGAAACACGCTGTATCAAGCCAATTAACACGACCGGAGGAATTTATTAAGTGTTTTGTATCAACCACTCGACGGTGAGTCGTTTGTCTTATGTATTTGGGTCCTTTTTTATGAAATAGAAATACGGTGGCGACACGCCCACTCCATCCATGTATTTAAGATTAAAAGTGGTCTTAGTGATCGAAAGATCATTATTATTTTTGTTAAGTTTGTGGCCGAATGGAAGATATATACGTAAAGTATTGAATAGAGCCTTTGCTTTTTGTAATTTCATCCTTTTAAGGATAACTGTAGTTACTTTTCATTAAATTTATTGACGGCCTATAGAAATCTGGAATTGGTTAATTTCTTTTGAGTTGCGCAACAAAAGAAATTACTATTTGTTTATTGAGATAATACTGACGTAAATTAAGCTTAAATTGACTCTTATTGATTAAATATGGATAAGACTTGGAAGTGCACTGTAAAATTTGATCTGTAACATTACAGTAATTGGATATGAACTTTAATTTGATCTGAAACTTTGGTTTGATCTGTACTGTTGATGTGATCCTTGAGTTGAAGTTCATTTGAATGATTCTTGAAAAATACTTGCTGGAATTATTTTATTTGTTTTTTGTGAATGTTTAAATAGTCCTGTATATAGTTATGCTAATTTTTGTTTTATTTATGACCTTGTTTAGGTCAGGTTTTTTTTCCACCCCCTGTTCCTACCCAGGATGGCGAGCTACAGGATCCCGCAGCTGTGCGGTAGGACTTAATTGCACCAAATTATTGTTTTTCCTGGACACATTTACCCTGGATCATGAACTGTAAACTGGATTATTGATTGATGGACCATTAATCAAGCAATTAATTCCTTCATCTGGAATCAAGGACTGATTTAAAATAGGAGAAAAAAAAAGAACTCTTGGGTGTACGGTAATCAGGGTCTGTTTTGTTGTATGTATTTTGTCTCTTGGTTGAAATCATTGTCTGTTTTGTTATGTGTATTTTGTCTATTTTGGTTATACTGAAAGAAAATTATCATTACAACTATTATTTTTATAAATTCCATTTCTAAGCATATGCAATACAAAATCTTAAACTTACTTTCTGTCTGATGGTGTTTTTATTCACACAACAGGCTCCTCAGCTGAACCTTATCTGACTGCCTATTAATATATCTGGCCGTGGTCAGGCGCCTAGCCTTAATAAGCGTTACACTATAAAACACTGAAATGTGATAAAAGTCACTTATCCACTTTGGCTCAGGCCTGGGGAAAAGAACTGAACGTCAAGATTACTGATGAAACATGGAGTGGTATTTGGAACTCTGCCGGAAAAATTTCCATTTGTAATCGTTCTTGGGCGTTACAACTTAAATTACTACATAGAGCTCACTTGGCTCCAAACCGAGTGTCTAAGTTTAAACCAGGATCCTCGTCACTGTGCCCTAAATGTAAAATACATGAAGGCAGCCTTACACACTGTCTTTGGTCATGTCCCAGGATCCAGATATACTGGAAATCTATTTTGGTTGAGATAAAGAAAATTATCAAAACCGATATTGATCTCGACCCAGTGTCTCTTCTCCTTGGCCTACCAAACAAATATATCCAAAATTCAAACAAAAGTAAGTTGTATAATGTTCTAACTTTCTGTGCTCGGAAAAATATTTTGTTACAATGGATTTCTAATAAGCCCCCTGCCATTTCTGGATGGAAAAGACTCATTTTGGAATATATACCGCTTGACTTTTTAACATGCCTTGCTCATTCAAAGACTGACATTTTTAGATGCATATGGAAGCCCTTCTTGGATTACTCTGAGGGACATGTGTCTACTATCTTATCTCGAGCATTTATAGATGTTTAGATCTGGACTAGCTAGTGATTGAAGTATGTATTTCCCTTATCATATCTTACTGCAATGCTGAGCTTTTTGTTTTGTATTATGTTGTTGTTGTTGTTGTTGTTGTTGTTGTTGTTGTTGTTTTTTGTTTTGTATGTGTGTGTTTTTTGTCTTTTTTTGTGTGAAAAAATCTAATATATCTATAAAAAAATAAAAAAAGTGATTTATCATTTTGTTTGCAAAAATGAACATATTTAAATGATTATATATAATAATAATAATAATAATAATAATAATAATAATAATAATAATTAATTCAATTTATAACACACTTTTTATTACTGAAAATCTCAAA
>JBBPBX010000080.1:51829-79029 GCA_038048925.1 Garcialebias charrua | reverse complement strand
TATGAATAGTAAAAAAATCATGTCAGTGGACCTTTAAACTACCTTTATCAAGAAATTCAGATCGGTCCAAAGTTGTTGTTTTTTTTCCCCCTTTGTCCTGTTCGGAATTGATGGCACTCAAAATTGTTGTCTGAGTGACGTGACGCGCTTGACAAGATGGCTGCCTAGGAGCGCTGTGAGCCTTCCCTGATACCCCTTTTTCGCTTATAAATTACACAAGGAGCCGAATAATCAGCATCCTATACCGGACAATACCTCTGCATTGTTGGCAACATGTCTAAGGTGACCAGAAGTACAGCGAAACCAAGCGTTGCTGGAGGAAGCGGTAAAGGTAGTGAGGCGGCTAATGCTAACCAGGCGAGCCTAGCTCATGAGGAAGCTAACCGTGTCTCTACCTCTGAAACAACGAGTGGAGCAGCGTCGGGTGTGCCCAGCAAGGTAGCTGTGGAGCTGGCTAAACTCTCGGCTCTTATCATAGAAAAGTCTGAAAGCCATGACAAGAAGCTTGAAGAAATACGAAAAACAACGAACGCAATTGAGAAGAAAATTGCGGACATCGCCAGTCGGATTTCTGAAGTAGAGGACCGGGCGACCGGCTGTGTTTTCTGGAGGATGCACACCAGAAGCAAGAGGCTAACCCTCCGGCTTCCAGTGCTGAAGTGGAGATACTGAGGAAGAAGAGTGATGACATGGAGAACAGAGAACGTAGGAATAATTTGCGTTTTCTGGGTTTTGCTGAATCCTGTGAAGGAAATTACATTGTGGCATTTCTAAAAACAACTCATCACTTCTCAACATTGATTTTCCCGGATGATTGGATATAGAGAGGGCACACAGACTGGGTCCATCGCCTGAAGGTAAGGGCAATCGGCCCTCCCGTCCGAGACCTATCATTGCTCGATTTGGGAAATTTCAAGACCGTGAACGCATCACTAAAGCAGCTCGTGAAATGGGGAATGTGACCTGGGGAGAGAATCGGGTTATGGTGTTTCCTGATTACTCAAAGCTTCTCAACGACAAACGCAGAAAATTTGATGACTGCAAAAAACTATTACATGAGAAACGTGTTCGCTTTTCTCTTAACTATCCAGCTGTGCTCACTGTGATGACGTCACAAGGGCGTGTGCGCGTCGGGGACCATAAGGCAGCCCTGGCATATATTAATTCAATGGACACGTAATCCAGACTGTGCATACACACCTAGGGGGACATGATGGCAAGATTTACATTTTGGATATATATGGACACTTTAATATTGGGAACTCATCTTTCAGGTGAAAGTTTGGATTTACCTTGGACTTATGCGAATAGGCTTGAAGACATTATGGGTGAAGTATACATTTTCTCTTTTTTGATTTTGAAGTTTGAGCTCTGATAGACCTCTGAGTATTATTAAGTTATTTGCATTTAATTTTTACCTACGTTGCTGTTTGCTCCTTACTCAATTAAAATTGTTAAGGATTATCTGGTGTTTTGAATGTTTAGCTCCTTTTTTTGTATTTTATGGATGTGAGTTCAAAGTTGTTCTGCATAATATTCTGCTTAATTGCATATTATCCATCCATGTTGTTTAAGGAGGGGTGGGGAAGGTGGTAAGCTCTGGGCGGCATAGGTTAAGTGTATGATTGTGGACCTAAGTAAGGGTTGGTTACCCAAGTATAATTTAGTTAGAAATATTCTGAAAGTTCTTATTGACTTGGGAGTTGTTGGGTGGGGGGTTGTGTTTGGTTTTTGGTTTTTGTGTGTTTTTTATTTTTATTTTATTTTTTTGCTCTGCCCTAGGGTGTTAATATTGAGAGTATGTTTACAGTATTATTTGCTTTACATACATCGAGAAGATTTCATTCAGTAGTAATAATTTGAGTTTTATGAGCTGGAATGTCAAAGGGTTAAACAATGTTGTAAAGAAAAGGAAAATATTGTCCTTTATCAAAGCTAAGAAATGCCATATTGTATTTATTCAGGAGACACATCTATCCCTGCTGGAATCAAACAGACTAGGTGCAGGCTGGGTGGGTTTTGTGGGTGCTAGCTGTGGCAACAGTAAAAGCAGAGGTGTTGCTACACTCATTGATAGACGTCTGCAGTTTAAATGCTTGAAGCAGAGCAAAGATACAGAAGGAAGGATGTTTCTGATGTTGTGCGAAATCCAAGGGGAAAAAAATTATTTTGGCAAATGTATATGCACCTAATGTTGATGACCCTTCTTTTTTTGGACAACTGGAGAAGAAAATAATGGATTTGGGAATTATCCCGTTATTGCAGCGGGAGACTTTAATGAGGTGATGGACATGACGTTAGACAGAAGCGCGGTGATATCGCGCACCCCAAAAACACATACTGCACTTAAAGGTTTATGCGAAGCCGGTGGTCTTGTTGATGTTTGGCGTTTACAAAATCCTTCTGGAAGGAACTACACTTTTTACTCTCCTCCTCATGGATCTTTTTCAAGAATTGATTTTTTTCTGGTTACCCAATCATTAATGACAGCGGTCGCCTCTACTAACATTGGGAACATAGTACTTTCAGATCATAGTCCTATCTATCTCTGCATGACTGCGGTCAGTACTATTGTGAGAAGTCTTAGATGGAGGTTAAATTCTAGTCTCCTACTGGATGAAGCTTTTAAAGATTCCCTCAAATCACAAATTAAATTTTACATCGACACTAACGTTCCCTCAGCTCCATCTGCTGGAGTGGCGTGGGAGGCGCTGAAGGCATATTTAAGGGGTCATATCATTCAGCAAGCTTCATTTAAAAAAAATAATAATAATAAAATTAGTTGATTTAGAAAGACAAATTGAGATCATAGAGTCTGATTTCAAAAGGAACCCTTCCTCAGTAAATTTAAACAAACTTACAAAATTGAAGTATGAATATAATACAATTATGTCAGAAAAAGTTGAATTTAGTTTATTTCGCGCCAGGCAAAAATATTTTGAAGAAGGAGATAAGGCGGGTAGGCTATTAGCTAGGTATATTAAGCAGAGAGAAGCAATGAGCTCCATCTCAGCTGTTAGGGATGGAAATGGTCAGCTGGTCTCAGACCCCCATGAAATAAATTTAGTAATTAGTGATTACTATAACCCAAAGATCAGTCCAAAGTAATAACACGCTGTAGAAGTTTGTAAAGCTCTGGATCTACATCCATATTCATTGTTGATGTGTTGCTTTAAAGTACTCGAGCCGCGCTACGACATCCCATCACGTCAACACTTCAACAAAAAGTTGTAGAAGCATTTTATGGAAGAAAAAAAAAACAACTAAAACTGATATTGTCAACAAGCCCTGGACCAGAGTAAAGCCCTGCCACATGATGGCCGAGAGATTCAACCACATTTTAACAGAAATTATGGCTATTCAAGAAGAAGTATTATTTTATTATTTTTATTATCTAATTAACTTTTTTAATTATAATCTTATTAACTCCTTTTTTTAACCTCTTTATGTTTTATTTCCAGTCTGGGACAAAGATAGCAGCAGAGTTTTCTTCCTCTTCAGGGAAATCCACCAGAGATCACCTCCAGTTAAGACATCTGTGATGACTGAACTCTGAACTTTTCCAGGGACCTGTCCCACCTGTGGGAGCAGGTCCAAGAGGTTGTGAGTAATGAGACCAAATATAGCCACACTGTAAAATTATCAAAGTGCTACCTCTCTATTCATTCTACTGTTGTTAGTGAGCGGTTTTCTCCACCGCTGGAGATATTCACTGAAATTAGATCTGTGCTTTAGAAAATGTGGACAAGTTGTTATTTTTGGCCCAAAAACTTAAAACTTGATTAGTTGGATTGTAAACAGTCAGTTGCTGCTTATTGTTCTGGTTCTGACTGTTAATGTATTTATTAAGATTTTTATTATTGTTAGTATAGTTTATTTATTGTAAAGAGTGCTGTTTATTTAAAATGTCATCCAAATGGGTTGCTTTTATTTATTTGTATACAAACGTATTGTTTACTTGACATATTTTTAAAATAAACATTTTGTAAGTCTTTATTTTGGCTTCTTTTTGTACTGAAATTTTATCGAACCAAGCCCTCCTTGAAACTGTACTGAACCAAAATGTGATTTTAGCGTACCATTACACCCCTATTTGTTACCGTCTCTTTTTGTCTAGTATACAGAAATATGCTGAACATCTTTATCCCCCTTCTGTCCATTTTGCTTTTGACAGGATGTAGGCTTCTTTGGCTTTGCTGATGTAAATATTGTCTAGTTAGGAGTGTAGGGGGATCATATGTCATTTGTCATCTTCATTTAGTATTTTTTTTTTACAAATGTCATGAATTTCTCTTACAATGTCAGCTTCTCTTTGTTTGCTGAGTTGACTTGAAATTTGACAAATTAAATTTAAATTTGAGAATTATATTTCAAGTGATCCCACTTCACTCTATAATTTGATAGTGATGAGTCTTTGTTTAACTCAACAATTGTTCTTTTTATGTCCTGACAAAAGTGGTCATGATTAAGGAGATTCAAACTGAATTGTCCAAATCCTTTGGCGTGCCTTTGTGCATTTGTAGGAGTTAAAGTGAGTTTATTAATACAGTTATCAGTAAGTGGTGCAGCAGAGTTAGTAGAGTTAACTTCAAGGCCATGTGTAATATCTAATACAAGCCAAAAGTTTAGTCTAGATTTAATTGTTCCATCTGGTTTTACACCAGTTAAAAATGTGTGCCTCTGGATGTAAAGTGTGCCATGTATCTTTCAACTTGAACTCATTATAAAATTCAAATAAAATGGAGTTGTAATGATGATTTTGCATATTTGATTGACATCTATCAAGACATTTGTCCATTACCATATAATGGTCTCCTCCAAAAATAATTTCACAGTTTACATATATTTGAGACAGGCCTTTTAAAGCATTGCTCAATTCTGTAAAGTTTTTTTTTGTGTGACCATTGTAACTATATATTACTGTATTATAAAACAAACCTCTAAATATGCATCATTCACCACCAAAAGTTTACTCTATAATTTGTTATAAATAAGGAAAATCAGTTGTTTTTGTTGATAACAATTACAAGTTGTTAGTTTACTTTCAGACATTGACGAGTACAATTGAGGCAGTTTGTCTCACGATGGCTATGGATGGATATAAATTCAAACTTAGTTCATATGAGTCAGAGTCAGAGTCAGAGAGTCTTTATTGTCATTTGCACCGCATGTGGTACATGAGATGAAAACGAGATTATGTACACGAGGTCCCAGTTACATCCAACAACAAATGAAAGAGAAAAACAGTAATAACATCGAGAACTAACTAAGAAAAACATCAACTAGTAATACACTAAGCCTAATATAGTGGGAATAAACAGCAGCACGAACATGAGTTTGTATGAGCAGATGGTCACAGATGGTCACAGATGAACACAGCAACAAGAAAACATATCAGCATCACCATGATGTGATATTTTGCAGTGTTTATTTTAATTTTATTTTTATTTATTCATGAGTCTAACAGCCTCAGGGTAGAAGCTGTTCCTCAGTCTAGTGGTTCTACACTTGATGCTCCTCAACCTCCGTCCTGAGGGGAGTGGGGCAAAGAGTGAGTGTGCTGGATGAGTGAGGTCTTTCATGATACAGGTGGCTCTTTTCCTGCATCTAGAGGTGTAAATGTCTGTGATGGTGGGGAGACTGACTCCAACAGACTTCTGTGCAGCCTTCACCACTCTCTGCAGAGCTTTTCTTTCTTCAACTGTGCAGCCTCCATGCCACACGTTGATGCTGGAGCACAGGATGCTCTCCACTGCACACCTGTAGAACGAGGTGAGAACTGGGCTGCTCAGACCGGCTCGTCTCAGCCGTCTGAGGAAGTAGAGTCTCTGATGACCTTTCTTGATCAGGCTGGTGGTGTTGTTGCTCCAGCTGAGGTTATCATTCAGGTGTACACCCAGGTATTTGTAGCTGGAGACCACTTCCACTGCAGACCCACCTATTACCAGTGGGGCATGGGTGTGTTTGTTCCTTCTGAAGTCCACAATCATCTCCTTTGTCTTCTTCACATTCATGTGAAGATTGTTCTCTTTGCACCAGCTCTCCAGATGTTCCACCTCCTGTCTGTAGCTGGACTCATCATTGTTTGTGATGCATCCCACCACCGCTGTATCATCTGCAAACTTAACAATATGACAGCCTGGAAGTGTGGCTGTACAATCATATGTGAGCAGAGTGAACAGAAGGGGGCTCAGCACACATCCCTGAGGAGATATGAACACTACATGCTCGCGTCAATATTTAATTTATTTTTTTGCATTACTGATAAAACAGCTTGACAAATCTCAGGAAAAACCATGTAATATTGGATCATTTTCCTCGATAAATGACCAAGTATAATATTTTGTCTCATTTGTTTAACTGGGTTCTCTTTATCTACTTTTAGGACTTGTGTGAAAATCTGATGATGTTTTAGGTCATTTTTATGCAGAAATTTATAAAGTTTTAAAGGCTTCACAAACTTTCAAGCATCGCTGTATGTGTGAATTTAAAGTTATAATTGTGCCTGATGTTCACGTTTTCTGTGGTCCCTGCAGATGTTCAGCAGATGGTTCTGATTAAAGAAGCTCCTGAAGTACAGATGCTTGGGATGGATCAACAGGATCCAGAGACCCTCAACATAAAGGAGGAAGATGAGGAACTGTGGACCAGTCAAGAGGGAGAGCAGTTTTGTGTGAAAACAGAGACTGATGACCCCGGGTTTGCATTCACTGCTGTTCCTTTGAAGAGTGAGGAAGATGAAGAGAAACGTCTATTTTTACAGCTTCATCAGCACCAAGTAAAAGAGGAAGATCTTCCAACCAGCAGTTCAGCTGACCAGATGAAAGCATCAACTGGTGGAGAGGACTGTGGAGGAGCAGAGACTACCAGGAACCCAGATCTAAATACTTATGGAGATGATTGCAGCTCTTCAGAGACTGAAGTCAGTGAGGATGATGAAGGTGATGATGTGAATGACTCTGACTCTCAGCTAAAAGACTTATCAGACTCTGGGTCAGAACCTGAAGATGGTGACAAAGACTGGAAGAAGAGCAGAGCTCCTGAGTCAGGCGTAAACACTGTCAACAAATCTTGCAGCTTCACTGAGCATGGGAAACAATTTCACAAGACAAGTCAGTCAGTGATGTCTTCAAGTTGTTTGGTTGTCAAGGAATGTGTTGAAGTGAAGAAAACTGGAGGCTCAGTCGAGAAAAGACAGTCAAGACAGAACTCATTTAGTTGTAAAGACTGTGGAAAAAGATTTAACAGAAAGGATCATCTAAACAGACACATGATAGTTCACACAGGACAGAAAGCATTTGCTTGTGATCTTTGTGGACAAAGGTTTGGATATAAGTCAACTTTAAACACACACATGATAGTTCACACAGGACAGAAAGCATTTGCTTGTGATCTTTGTGGACAAAGGTTTGGACGGAAGTCACATTTAAACAGACACATGATAGTTCACACAGGACAGAAAGCATTTGCTTGTGATCTTTGTGGACAAAGGTTTGGACAGAAGTCACATTTAAACACACACATGATAGTTCACACAGGACAGAAAGCATTTGCTTGTGATCTTTGTGGACAAAGGTTTGGACGGAAGTCACATTTAAACACACACATGATAGTTCACACAGGACAGAAAGCATTTGCTTGTGATCTTTGTGGACAAAGGTTTGGACAGAAGTCAAATTTAAACACACACATGATAGTTCACACAGGACAGAAAGCATTTGTTTGTGATCTTTGTGGACAAAGGTTTGGATATAAGTCAGCTTTAAACAAACACATGATAGTTCACACAGGACAGAAAGCATTTGTTTGTGATCTTTGTGGACAAAGGTTTGGACATAAGTCAGCTTTAAACAAACACATGATAGTTCACACAGGACAGAAAGCATTTGCTTGTGATCTTTGTGGACAAAGGTTTGGACAGAAGTCAATTTAAACAAACACATGATAGTTCACACAGGACAGAAAGCATTTGTTTGTGATCTTTGTGGACAAAGGTTTGGACAGAAGTCAACTTTAAACACACACATGATAGTTCACACAGGACAGAAAGCATTTGCTTGTGATCTTTGTGGACAAAGGTTTGGACAGAAGTCAACTTTAAACACACACATGATAGTTCACACAGGACAGAAAGCATTTGCTTGTGATCTTTGTGGACAAAGGTTTGGACAGAAGTCAACTTTAAACACACACATGATAGTTCACACAGGACAGAAAGCATTTGCTTGTGATCTTTGTGGACAAAGGTTTGGACAGAAGTCAACTTTAAACACACACATGATAGTTCACACAGGACAGAAAGCATTTGCTTGTGATCTTTGTGGACAAAGGTTTGGACAGAAGTCAACTTTAAACACACACATGATAGTTCACACAGGACAGAAAGCATTTGCTTGTGATCTTTGTGGACAAAGGTTTGGACAGAAGTCAACTTTAAACACACACATGATAGTTCACACAGGACAGAAAGCATTTGCTTGTGATCTTTGTGGACAAAGGTTTGGACAGAAGTCACATTTAAACACACACATGATAGTTCACACAGGACAGAAAGCATTTGCTTGTGATCTTTGTGGACAAAGGTTTGGACAGAAGTCAACTTTAAACACACACATGATAGTTCACACAGGACAGAAAGCATTTGCTTGTGATCTTTGTGGACAAAGGTTTGGACATAAGTCATCTTTAAACAAACACATGGGGATCCACATCAGAGAAAAGCAGTTTAACTGAATAATAACCTTTGTTTTGTCTTTTTTAATCTCATATAAAATAACACATTCCTTTCAGTAATGTTTTTTCTTTGTTTTTTTTTATTTATTTTTTTTATTTTTATTTTTTATTAATTTACTACAGATACATTTACAATCATAAGAATGTGAACAAAAAGAACAAAGGACAAGATTACAAGAACAAGGAACACAGAGAAAAAAAAATAACTATGCCAGGGGGGTGCCAGATTTCTACAATGAGTGCATAAAAAATAAAATTATACATTAAATATACTCAAGGAGCTACAACATTCAAACGTGTTTATAGCTTTCTTGTTGTTACTCTTAGAAATGGTGCATAAATATAATTCTATTTCTTTAATTAAGCCTGGAAAAAAAGGCGAAGATGATGAAAATTTACATTTGTGAATATGGTATTTGCCAAATATTATAATTAAATTAATTGCCAGTTTTTTTTTAACATTAATATTCTTTTCGTGAAAGCCAAAAATAATGTGTTCATATCTTAACGAAAATTTTGAATCAATATTACTGATGATAAAATTATTACAATGCTTCCAAAATGTCTTAATGATACAACAATTCCAGAATAAATGACTGATTGTTTCGGGGTGCTCTTTGCAAAATTTACAGTTGGGGTCAATTGTTTTGATATATTTCTTCATGAATTGATTAGTAGGATATATTCTGTGTAACAGTTTAAAGGAGACATCTTTCATTTTGTTGTTTATCATCAGTTTCTGATGAAATGTCCACACATTTTTCCATTGTGAGTCAGGGACAAAGTTTCTCCAGTATGAGACAGATGAGGGGATAGAAATAATATCCTGCTGGAACAGGGCACGGATAATTCTGTTGTTCCTACATGTTGAAGAAAAACAAGCTTTACCAACAGTGGTGTCAGTTACATTCAACAAGGATTTCTGTTCATCAAAAACATTGTTTCTAAAGAGTTCACAAATTTCATTAGTAACAGCATCAAACACAATATCATACTCTTTAGAAGTGACAGCAAGGTTAAACTTCATGTTGAATTCATTATAACTGAGTAAACATCCATTTTTCTTAAACAGTTGACCCACTAGAAGGATGTTTTGGTTGAACCATTGTGGATAAAAAAGTGATTTGTTATTGTAAAGGATAAATTTGTTATTCCAAATAAAAAAATTATGAGGGGAAAAATTATGTTTATAAATAAGTGCCCATGAAAGAAGTGTTTGTTTGTGAAATGCAGAAAGTTTTACTGGTACTTTATCTATATTGTAATTACAGAGGAGGAGAAAATCGAGCCCCCCTAAATTTGAGAAGATGTGATGTGGGAAAATATTCCACATGGAAGACGGATTTTTTAAATATGATTTTATCCAATTTACTTTGAAGGTATTGTTTAGAGTTGTGAAATCGAGAAAATTTAAGCCTCCTTTCTCGTATGAGCTCATTACCACAGATTTCCTTAAGTAATGAATACGATTTTTCCATAGGAAATTAAACAGCATTTGGTCAATAGTCTTTAATGTTTGATTGTCTAAGTCTAGGGAAAGTGCAGAATAAGTAAGTCGTGATATTCCTTCAGCTTTAGATAATAAAACACGTCCTCTAAAACTTAGGTCTCTTTGAAGCCATAGATTAAAACGTTTTTTGGTTTGGTCAATTAATGGAGCAAAGTTTAAAGAGCATCTTTCTGAGTTGTTTTTGGAGATAATTATGCCTAAATATGTTACACTTTCTTTGACAGGGATATTAGATATAAATTTTGAAGTACAGTCTTTAACTGGTAAAAGTTCACATTTTTTAAAGTTCAAGTGAAGTCCTGAAACATTAGAGAAGGTTTGGATTAAATTTAAAGCTGGTGAAATTTGACTGCTGTCTTTTAAAAAAAGAGTAGTATCATCAGCTAACATACTAATTTGAATTTCTTTACCAAAAACAGAAATACCTTTTAGTTGATTTATAGAAATAAAGTCAGCAAGAATTTGGGTGGCTAAAAGGAAGAGATAAGGGGAAATTGGGCAACCCTGCCTAATTCCTCGATTTAAGTTAAATCTAGGGGAGGTACCATTTTTTAATTTGACAGAACAGTTAGCATTTTTATATAATGTTTTAATTGAACTACAAAAGAAGGGCCCGAATCCAAATTTATGAAGACAGCTGAAGATAAAATTGTGATTAATAGAGTCAAACGCTTTGTAAAAGTCTAAGAAGAGTATGAAGCTATTATCAGTAATTAATTCTGAGTAGTCAAGGATATCAAGAACAAGTCGTATATTATTGGAAATGTGCCTATTTTGCATAAATCCAGATTGTGCCTCTCCAATAATTGTATTTAGTACAGATTTAATTCTTTCCGCAAAAATTGATGCCAGGATTTTGTAGTCGTTGTTCAAAAGACATATAGGGCGCCAATTATCAATAAGTAATTTATCTTTTTTGGGCTTAGGTATAAGGGTAATGATCCCTTGATTTAAAGTAGCGGGGAGAGTTCTTTTTTCAATGCTCTCTAAAAATACTTTAGTAAGAAAAGGAGCAAGTTGATCACTAAATTGCTTATAGAATTCCCCTGTTAGCCCATCTGACCCAGGAGATTTGTTATTTTTTAGACGATTTATAGATGAAAGAGTTTCATTAACTGTAAGAGGAGAATCACACATCTCACGTTCAGAGTCAAGGATGTTCTGCGTGTTGACTGATTTTAAGAATGGCTCAGGGTTTTTGTCAGAGTGACTAAGAGCATAAAGTTTACTGTAAAAAGAGCTGACATAGTTTGCAATAATTTTTGGATCAGAGGATACTTGGCCTTCTATATTTAATTCATGGAGCGTATTGGATTTGGCACGATGTTTTTCTAGTTGAAAGAAATAGGAGGAGTTACTTTCTCCTTCTTCCAACCATTTTAATCTTGATCTTACAAAGGCTCCTTCTGCCCTATTTTTATAAATTTCGTCCAGCTTATTCTGTAAAATAGCTAAATTTAATTTATCATTGTCTGAGAGGTCTAGAGGACTCTTTTTGGAGAGCGTCATAATTTCACCAATGATTTTATTTTCTTCAGCTTTCTTGGTCTTTTTAAAGTCAGAGCCAAATTGCCTTAGAAATTTTGTAGTCTCAAATTTAAATAACTCCCAGTTGACACCAAATTTATTTTCAGAGTTGGCTTTATCAAAAAAATAAGAGATTGTTTGGGAGATTTTTTGCTGTACTGGGTGCATTTTAAGTAATGAATTGTTTAAAATCCAGTAAGCTTTCCTATTCTGTGTTTGGCTTTCAGTAAAATGTAATGAAATAAATATTGCTTTGTGGTCAGTGAGAGGAGTCGGAAGAATGTTAACAGTAAAGTTATTATTTGGTAGGTGATCAGACACTAACCAATAATCAATACGAGATTGTTTAGATCCATCATTATTACTCCAGGTGTAAATAGTGTCTAAAGGAAATTTTTCTCTCCAGATGTCCTTTAAACTGTATCTCTGCATAAAAGATTTTAGAGGAGTGTTAGAATCTTGAGCTCGAGGAGGCCATTTGTCCAATTGATTGTTTAGTATCATATTGAAATCCCCTCCCATGAGGATAATTGCATTAGGAAATTTGTTTAGACCATCGGCTAGATTTTGTTCTATCAGAGAGAGAAGTTGTAAGTTTTCATTTTTTGAGTTATAACCATAAATATTTATGGTAATTATGATTTTATTATAGTATGACAATATTGTAAATACAAAATGTCCCTGAGAATCAGATTTATTCAAAAGGATGTCACCTTCAAATTTGTTTTTGAGTGTAAGAGTGCCAGCTGAATGCTGGCTACCATGTGATGAATATAGGGTGTTGCCCCACTGGTTTTTCCAAAAATTTATGTCATCACTAGTAGAGTGTGACTCTTGAAAGAAAAAAAGATCTGTATTTTGTTGTTTGGCAAAAAGAAATAAAGCTTTCCGTTTTGTGGAATTTTTTAACCCCCTGGCATTCAAAGAACATATAGATAACGACAGTGTTATAAAAAGAGATGTAAGTTTTAGTGAATGTGCTGTGTTGCTTTCAGCCTGTGCGCTGATTTACAGAAAAGTTGGAAGAATAAACCATAAATGTTATTTTTGTTAACGCTACTTAATAAGAACAATTTCAGAGAGCAAAAAGTGCAATCTGTTTTAGTTGAATTTGAATTTGAATCTTCTACATCAAGATGAACTTTTTTCTGAACAAGGTGCATAAAATGCTAGTTTAAAGTCTCAGCTCCCAGTGCCTACAGATCTTGTGACTCCAGGATTCCTCTTCTATCCGGAGTTAGTAGGGGAGTGGAGTGTCCATGTTAGTTCACAGGGAGATCCACTTCTTTACCGTTCACGTAGGCTCGGGCTCCCACGAAGTAGGCGATCTTCCCCTCTTTTCTCGCTGCCTCGATCGCTGGCCAAAGTGCTGCTCTGGTTATCCGGTCCGCTGGACACAGGTCCTCTGTGAAGCGAAGATGGCGTTCCTTCAAGAAGGTGTTATTTTTTGCAGCTCTCCACACAGCATCTCTGTAGGTTCTGGAAGAAAACTGCAGGATGATTCCTCTAGGTTTATTATTATTTTCTTTTATTTTTCCCAAACGGTGGACAGTATCAATCACATCAGGTAGCTTGAGTTTCCCTTCAGGGAAGATGGTTTGACAGATCTTGATGGTTTCTTTTCTCACGTCTTCTTTTGAGACAGTTTCTGGAACACCGTAAAGTTTCAGATTCCCACGTCTGGAGTACCGCTCTGAATCAGTTAGTCTTTTTTCCAGCTGAAGAAGGGTAGCCTCATCTTTTTTAATTTTGTTCTCAATGCTGCCAACCCTTTTTTTCACGTCTTTAATTTCTTCAAAGGCAAAGTCAATTGATTTCTTGAGCCCCTCAATTTTTACTGAGTTGTCACCCACCATCTTTTCTACAGTGTCGAAGCGCGTGTTGATTAGCTTGGAGAGGGTTTTGATAATATCAGGGTTATTCACGCTCATCTCCTCACCTTGTTCAATGAGTGCTTTTTTGTGAGCTGGTTCTTTAGAAGGTGTCCCCTCTGGTGAGATAGGCAGCAGTGGAAAGTCTTCTTCATCCGGAGGTAGGGGATTCGCCATTTTGATATAGTCGTGTCCCGCGTTAGCTACATTCTTGCTGGAAGCTGGTGCTTTGTTCTCTTTGGAAGATCTTTTCCTATCTTTTGAAAACATTGTTGCGCTATCAAAAGGGTTTTCTTCCCTGTTCAGATGAATAGCGCAAAGAAAGTAACGTTTTTAGCGTTAAAATGAAGGTTTTCCAGTTGCATTAATAACAATTGGCGCCACAGGTTGAAAAGGAGCGTCCGCTCAAGCCGCCATCTTGGTCGCCTCTCAATGTTTTTTCTTTGTACCTTTATTACCAAACGTTTGATTTTTATATTTGACCACTAGGTGGTGCTTTGATTTTTAATATTTTTCATTCATTCATTCAACCTTTATTTATACAGGCTAGCCTCGTTGAGCCACGGGGACTCATTTACAAGAGGGACCTGTCTCACTCACACCCAGGGTCAATTTAGAGTTACCAATCAGCCTAACATGCATGTTTTTGGACTGTGGGAGGAAACCGGAGCACCCGGAGAAAACCCACGCATGCACGGAGAGAACATGCAAACTCCACCCAGAAAGGCAACCGGACCGGGATTTGAACCGGGGACCTGCTCGCTGAGAGGCAGCAGCTCTACCAGTTGTGCCACCGTGCTGCCCAAAAATGAGTGCTTCTGTAAAAATCTAGTTCAACTTACACCAGAAGAGGTACATCTTTCATGGTTAGTCACTGGAGTCCCATCTCAACGGTGGACGACAGGTGCAAACAAGCTTCACACAGCTAAATGCACAGCAAACAGTTAAAACGTGCTGCAATCACATGAATAATCCTTACTCCTAAACAAGAAAACAAATGCAACAGAAAATAAATCTTCAATCACAGAAAATAGATGAAGAAACACACAATAAAAAATAAAACATGCTACAAATACCAAAAACACCAAAACAACTGAAAATAAGATGTGCTAAAAACTAAAAAACAGACAAACAAAAAAACAGATGTACACAGACCACTAGGGGGGCTTGTCCATCAAGTCACAGTGGACCAGACCCCATGTAAATAAAATTTAGCTGAGCTGCCACTTTCTAATGTTGTAGTGATGTAGACCTTCATCTCTGACCTGGATTTACAACTTTTCACATCTCTCTGAAACTCTTAATGGTACACTTTTCTTGAGGCTCTCAAGGCGACAAGTGGACACTATTTTACATTTATTTTGAATCAAAAGACACAAATTATTTCAGAAGAGACTTCCTTTTAATTTGTGTTAATTCAGAATAATCACTACAAGAGACTCTTTTTATTCTTTAATTTGTGTTAATTCAGAATAATCACTTCAAGAGACTCTTTTTACTCTTTAAAGAGGAACTAAACCGAAATTTAACTTTTTTTAGCTGATAAACTCCCTAGAATGTGTTTAAAATGTTTCATAGCACTATTTCTGTGTTAATTTTCATGTATTTGTGCGTATTTGTTTAAATCGACAATATTTGGTCTAAAATCGTGTTTACGGTAGTCCTATGAATCCGTGTATGGTTCGTTCTTTGGTTATTCCGTTTCAAAATAAAAACTGAATAACCGAACAAGCTTTGGTTATTCCGTTTTTCGTTTTAAAACGAAATTACAAAAACGGTTCTTAAACGGTTTTTTCGTTATTTTGTTTTTAAAACGAAATTGGAAAAACGGCTACTGCAAAAATAAAAAAAGGGTACAATTTCGTTTTTGGTTAAACCAAAGACGAGCTTTTATTTTGTTAATTGAACACGGGAGCTTATCGCGGAACCGAAAATAAACTCCCGGTGCTGTGCGAAATTCTGTTCCCCGGTGAGAATCTGAGCTACGTGAAGCTGACACCTCACCCACGTCAAACCAGCACTAACCATTCATACTATTTGCTTTAATTTTTGACGTGGGTGGGGTGTCAGCTTCACGCAGCTGAGAATCTGTTCCCCCTGTGTCGGGCGCGCGCACTGCAACCCGAGAGGCAGATCCGACAGACCGTCTAAAAGGCGCATCTCTCTGTGAAACGAGTCCACACTATCGTGTCACGGTTATAACTCATTTTAATAGACAGCTCCTGGTGATAAATAAATATAAACCCTCCACTAAGTAAATAAACTTGGTCTTGTGTGGGGTGTTATAACCTACAGGTCGTTTTTTTTTTAATTTTTTTTATCGCTGACAGAATCTAGATTTGGTCATGTAACCTGCCAAATACAAATTTTAATAATAATACAAATTATCAGTCAGCCACCTAAACATCATGTATATTTATAATTTTTATTACTAATATTAAAGGATGGAAGCAGCTGATAGCAGGACAAGAAAACTTCCTGTAAAGATACATGTAAGCTTTCTGGTAGGCTAAACCTCGTTCAAATAAAAAATATGACTGGAGAAAAATTAATTCTAGCTGCTATTTTTGATAGTTAATGTCTGTTTTTTCCATTATTTGAGAGAAAAAATGATTTTAGAAATAACAGTCAGAGAATCTTTATTGTCATTTGCACCACATGTGGTATATGTGATGAAAGGAGATTATGTACACAGGGTCCCAGTTACATCCAACAACAAAATGTAAAAGAAGAACAGTAGTAACATCTAAGATATGAACTAAGAAAAACATCATCTTAAAATACACTAAATAAAAAATACACGCAGCATTAATATCATAGAAAACCATTACTCCACACAGCAGCTGTGTGAACAGATGTGCACAATGAACACAGCGACATGAAACAGATCAGCAGCAACATGAAACAGATCAGTAGCAACAAGAAACAGATCAGCAGCAATATGATGTGATATTTCACAGTGATTACAGTATTCTGGTTATTTATTCATGAGTCTAACAGCCTCAGGGTAGAAGCTGTTCCTCAGTCGAGTGAACTACACTTGATGCTCCTCAACCTCGGTCCTGAAGGGAGTGGGGCAAAAAGTGTGTGTGTGTTGGGTGAGTGTGGTCCTTCATGATGCAGGTGGCTCTCTTCCTGCATCTGGAGGTGTAGATGTCTGTGATAGTGGGGAGACTGACTCCAACATCTTCTGTGCAGCCTTCACCACTCTCTACAGAGATTTTCTTTCTGCAGCTGTGCAGCCTCCATGCCACACGTTGATGCTGGAGCACAGGATGCTCTCCACTGCACACCTGTAGAAGGAGGTGAGGACTGAGCTTCTCAGACCAGCTCGTCTCAGCCACCTGAGGAAGTAGAGTCTCTGATGACCTTTCTTGATCAGGCTGGTGGTGTTGTTGCTCCAGCTGAGGTTATTGTTCATGTGTACACTGAAGGGTAATACACAGTTCTATATGTTAATCTGATTGAAACTAATACACAACTGTTATATAATTAATACACAAGTGCTCTATAATCAAGGTATTCACAACTGTTTTACAAATGTTTATGCAATCATGTCTTATGTGCCTTAAAGTAGCTTAGACAACATTATAATACACACTTTTAGATCCAACAAATAGAAGGTTAACATGTTCAGGGGATGATGCACTTTGCGCCTGCTCTGGTCTTCACAGGCCTTGGGGGGAAGGGCAGGACACAACTCAAACTAAATATACAGTAATGCTGAGTACTTATAAAACACACACACTAGTAGACCACTAAGTGACCAATTAGTGTAACTGGACATTAAATTACATTAAAGATCATACACTACACACATAGATTAGAGCTGTTCTGATACTTTCTTACTGAGCAAACATGCAGAACAAAAGAGCTGACTTTCAGTAGACTTCTCACCAGCCATATATCTACAAGGTCGTAAAACTGACAAACAAGAGATGCACCAGGTCTCTTATCAGTGCCCTAAGCCAATCAGAGGCCAGGAGAGACTCAAACTGCATCGTGATATCCCCAAACTACACAGATTTGAGCAGCATTCTTTGAGAACCTCGCCGCGGACAGGTCTGTGTAATGCTCACAATTCTCTGTGCACAAAGAATTGTTTTATTCATGCTGTACCTCTGTTAACCTGTAAACCTGTGTCTGTTCAATAAATCTTTATCATTTTACAAGAGAGACTGGTCATTGAACACCGTTGAAAAACCCCTTCAGAATTGTGACCCCGGACGTCTGGCCCTGTCTCTTTCTCTGATTTGGTGGGGGCGACGTGGACTGCTCTTCAGTTGTGCGGCAGTGGAGCTCTCACACGACAACATCAGGTGAGTCGACCGTGTTTTACACAAAACCGACAATTCGGCCACCGTCCCAAATTCAACTGCGCACAGGCGAAGTCCAGTCTCGTGATGAAGTCTGGTTCTTTAGGTTGAAGTTAAAGTTAATTATACACGTTTGGTTTGATCTGACGACACAGGTTTCAGTTTGAACAGACGCTTGTTTGTGTGTGGGACGGTCCCCGCCGCTCGGTCTCGGGCAGAGCCGCGTGCTCGTGGGTTGGCGCGTGCTCGTGGTTTTTTTCCTTCGTGTGTGTGTCGTCGTGGGTTGTTCGTGTTTCATTTACTTGTTTTTTGGGGATCAAGCGTTTTCGATTAGGTCGTGGGTTTCGCTGCCGCTGGTTTCGTTCGGACGGTTTCCGTCCGTACTTTGCCAGAGGGGGGAGGCGTTTGCTCGTCGGTCCGTGTTCGTTGTTCGTTTCCGGGTACGCTCACTTCAATCAAGGTGGCTGGACTCGCGGAGACGTTCTGTTTGCACGTACCACGTTAGGGGAGTTCCCGGCTTCCTGTGACGTCACTGCGTGAGTGGACGCTCCGTGCCGCTTGTTTTTGGTTGTCGAGCGTACTGTTGCCCGGTCTGTCGCGGGACTGACCAGAAGCCACTGGGATGAGTGGACCTCCATGCAACGGTGTATCGCGGGAATACATCGCGGTCACGTGGTAGGAACGTCTGCCGGGTGTGCCCTGCGACGAACTTACTACTCGCCGTGGTGGGATTCGCACTGGAGACTTGACCCGTTGTGGTCAGAGGGGGGAGCCCACCTGTTCTTTGAATACGGCGGTGCTGATTGGTTTTTGAGTTTCGGCCGTTTTGCATGCTTCTGTTCTCGTTTCTTTTGTTTATTCGTGTTTAATTAATGTCAAAGGGGGGAATCTTTGTATATATACCCATTTTCGGTGTTTTTAATTGTCATTAATTGTTTGTGTCGACTCAGAGAGTGTGAAGTGAAGTTTTCTTTCTTTTCAGTGGTGAATGGTGCTGCCATATTTTGCTTGGATGCCAGGTGGCGGTGTTGTCTAACAGTGGGGCAAGTCTGATCACTGTGGTTTTTCCTCAGGCTTGTCCCTGTGTTTTTCTGACACAGCTCATCTGTGGGTGTTTGTGGAATAAAACATTTTGGGTGAATGAGTTTGCTTGAAGGCAGATATGTCACACATTCAGGATAAAAACAACCATAAACCCAAAACTGTCCCACAGTTGGGACACCCTGCAGGAGACCAACAACAATGGGGCGGCCGTGGTGTAGTGGTAATGGCAGTCGACCCCTGATCGGAAGGTTGGAGGTTCGAATCCCGCATCCGCCCACCATGTGTCGTTGTGTCCCTGGGCAAGACACTTAACCCCGAGTTGCTCCCGGTAGTACTGGAAAGCACCTTGCATGGTAGTCTGCCGCTACCGGTGTATGAATGTGTGTAGCATTCAATGTGTGTAGCGCTTTGAGATTTTCACTAATGAAAAGCGCGTTATAAATTGAATTCATTATTATTATTATTATTAAAACAGTTGCTAAGGTTTTCTCAGCTCTTTCAGTTTGCTTTTGACAACGTCCAGTCAGATTTGTTCTGTCTCAAACTGGTGCTAAACGCTGATAAAACCAAAGGGATATTGTTTTAAAACAGGAAATTGGTCCCAGTAGTTCTTCCCTCGATTTAGCTTTGAATGTTGCACCTATTGAGTTTGTAGATTCTTACTAAGATCTGGGTATCTTGGTCGATTTGCATCTCTCTTTTAAGCTTCACGTCAAAAACTTGATAAAGAAACTGAAAGTTAAACTGGGTTTCTTTTTCCGAAACAGATCACGTCTAACTCTGAATGCTAGGAAACGCCTTGTGACTGTGACTTTCTTTCCCTCGACTACAGTGACATTCTCTACATGAACGCTCCTACAAGCACCCTGCAGATGTTGGATGCTGTCTATCATGGTGCACTAAGATTCATAACTGGCTGTGATTATCATACCCACCACTGCACCCTGTATTCACTGGTTAATTGGACATCATTAACCTCACGCAGACTCTTCCACTGGTACATTTTCATCTTTAAATCACTTCTTGGTCTGTTGCCTTCATACATCTCCTCCTACATGTCACTACGTGAGTGCAGCTACAGCGTGCGCTCTCAGGACATTATTACCTGCAGTGTTCCCTCAATGAGGACTGAACTAGGCCAAAGGGCCTTCTCCTACTCCATTCCTGTTTCCTGGAATATCTTGCACAAGGATCTGAAGCTCTCGACCTTGACCTCTCTAAGTGACTTCAAACATCTGTTAAGTGACAAAAACCAAATCAGACAAATTCCTGTTTTTAGTTTTCTACATTGCTTTACAACCTAGCTGTTTTTGTTAAAAAAAAATTAAAACTCATTTTATTTTCACGTTTAATTCTCAATTTGTACGCATCCTTTATGATTGTCAATTGTTGTCCACTGTTGTCACCACTCTGTTAAAATCAGTCTCTCTTGTAAATGAGTCCCCAAGGCTCAAACCTGTCTAAATAAAGGTTGAATGAATGAATGAAAAAAATGTTCTGGTTTTTACAAGAATTCTGTGAATTTTGATCTTTTTCAAACTGGAACACCCCATTATACACCGTGTGTTTTTCCACACACTTTAGTTGTGCAAAACACCCAAACTTCTTTTTATACGACAGCAACAAAACAAATACTTAAATTAAATAAATAAATAAAATAATTCCCATTGTGCTCCATATGAGTTCCTTATGTTTCTCTACACAGTAAGCCCATGCATGAGTAAAAGAGAATAAAATAGTAATTGGTGGTAATGTGATAGTGGTTAACAACCCATCACTTTCTCACCAACCCGCACTTCAACACCCTCAACATGACTCGAACACGTCAGAGATCATCTTCACCTACCTGCACAGACAGAAGTGTGAAAACTACAGCCTGGACCGATACTTTGTTTAACCGGAGAGCAGCTGCTGATGGAGGACGGAGGTCACAGGAGCTCAGTTTCAAAGACCACACGAGCAGCTGGAAGGAACCCGAGTTGGGCCGCTGCCTTGTGTCGTGCAAGAGCTCCATCTGCTTCCTCCAGTCTCAGGTCGCTCAGCATCTCGCTGCTTTTTGAAAAGTGCTCAGCACGTTTCTTCTATGTGTTCCTTCAGGTGTTCTGTATGTTAATGCAGAGGAGGCACTGATCGCCTCAGATCTCATGAAAAACTTCTGGTGCGAGGTGCACGCAGAGATCCTTCAAAGATGCCTTCAAACTGTTCAGGAGTAACGGAGCACGAAGGACACACTTTTTTCATGTGAAAAACGGCAAATAATGGAAAAACGCTCACTGCAGCAAACAGCTAGAACTTTACTCAGATTTAGAAGAGGTTGTGAATACAGTACCCACAGGGCCACCAACAAGATGGCTCTCTTTATAAATTTGCTGCAGTAGCCCCCAACCCAGACAGCCTTAATTTGCCTGTTGGCAACATACCTTATAAACTAAAAACTTGTTTGCGGCTGCTCCTTTCTTCAGGGGTCGCCACAGTGAGCAAACACACATGAAGGATTTGGAAGTTATTTTACGCTGGATGCCCTTCCTGATGCAACCTGGGCTCAAACCCACAACCTCAGGGTTACAAGACCGCGGCAATGACCACCGTGCCACATATTACTTTGTAGATGGATTTTAATAAAACTTTCAGCCCATTAAAGCTTCAGTATGTAGCTTTTTTTATAAACATATTTCTTCACTCTGTCACTACCTCCTGACAGACTGATGTTAGCCAGGTAATCTCTGAAAAAAAAAAAATATATATATATATATTGTCCCCTTGCTTCTCCAGGTGGTAAATAAGCATTTCTAAAAAGAAAAGGTGACACGCCATTTTCCAGCCAATAAAAACAGAGTTTGTAACCAGCCAATAAAAACAGAGCTTGAATTTGAATTTCAGCAGACCATGGGAGAGCAGAGCCATATATGGCTCTGAGGGGGAGGGATCAGAATGCTTTGCCTGTTGAAATTTTTTCTAAGTGCTGCAGTTCTACAGAAACTGCAGACTGAACCTTTAACTTTTAGAGAGGTCATAGCTGGTCAGCCTTAAACACAAAAATGGCTACAACTCAAGTCACGTTTACAGATACAGTACTGAACTAAATTTAGGTGTGGTAGTAGCTGAGAGTCAGTTCTATCGGATCAGTTCAGATTTTTGTTTAAAGCTTTGGCATGCAGGGCAGTGGGCGATGGCCTATGCAATCTTTCAGAAGATGCTAGTTTAAATTTCAAATCTTCTTTCAGCTGTTCCCTCTTCAGGGGTCGTCACAGCAAGTCATCCTCCTCCATCTCACTCTGTCCTCACTCCAACTACCTCCATGTCCTCTCTAACTGCAGCCATTTACTGTATCTGTCTTGTTCCTGGCAGCTGCATTTCTAACATCCTTCTACCAATATACCCACTGTCCCTCCTCTGGACATGTCCAAACCATCTCAGTCTGTTCTCTCTAACTTTATCTCCCAGTTGTTTAACATGTGCTGTACCTCTGATGATCTCATTCCTAATCTTATCCATCCTCGTCACTCCTAAGGAGAACCTCAACATCATCATTTCTGCCTCTTCCAGTTCTTTCTCCTGTCTTGTTGTCAGTGCCACTGTCTCCAGACCATACAACACATGCATGTTTTTGCATGATTTGTTTAATGCATATTAGATATGCAAGTCTAACCTTCACTAGACAAATCATGTTAGATAGTATGCTAGAATGTTGGTGCATGTTTTAAAGTTCTAGCCAGGAGGTGTATTGGCAAAATCTTGAGCTGTGTGTCACTTTGAAGATTTTAGATGGAAAATTTAAAATCTCTGTCATAAGTGTGTATGGTGCCTGTTTAAATCATATCAGCCAAATGATCTTCAAATTTAACTAAAACTGGTTGTCTGAAGGGACTATTCTTACACATGTAGGCAGGAGAGACAACCGAAACCCGGTGAGCATATACTTTTCCAAAGCAAGACGGAATAATGACGGTTGACACTTGGAAATAAAACAGTAGTGTTTTTGTGACCTATGGATTGCTGACTGAGTGATGTACCTCCAAAATCAAATGAGAAATAGAAACGTGAGCCTTAGAAACCCTTTTATTAGACGGAATTTTGTTGCTTCACTCCCCAGATGTGCAGTCTGAAATAATCATGCATTGCTGATTTATAGTAGGTATTTTATGAGTGACTGTGAGAGTGGGCAGACCGGTGAGTGCTTGGAATCCAGTGACCTTCATCAGCAGTAGGTGGCCTCAAGGTGCTGCTGACACATCTTAATGAGAGTATCAGTAGAATACTAAAGGACTCAGTGGTGCTCCAAAACACAGACACAAAATACTCTGGAATGACCAATCACAATTCAATTTATGCTAATTAGGCAATAATTCATGCTGCCATCTCGGTAGGTGCTATGTGGCATCCTTGGTTATTCCCAACATGGTAACAGTTCATGGGTTTCTGAACTCAGCCAAGGAGTACAATATTTTGACATCAACTGTTTAAGTTTTGGAACTTGCACTTTAAAATAACATACCGATTTGTTTCGTCTTTGGGAAAAATACTTTTACTACTTCTGTCGCTCTAGACTAGACTGAAACAATTACTGTAAAGCAGGAAACGGAGGTTTGGCTTATACCAAGTAACTGAAAATAAATGACCCGTTTTAGTAAAATTTTTATTCTTAATTTAGCCATAACGTATTGTACAAACCATTGTTTATAAAAGTTAAATACTGTATTACCTTTCTCTATGGAAAAACACTATTACATTTGTGTAGTTTACTTGTCTAAATGCAATAAACACTGGTAGTAGCATTCTGGATAGACTTACCTGGTAGAGATGAAAAGTACAAACCGGATTCCAAAAAAGTTGGGACACTAAAATTGTGAATAAAAACTGAATGCAATGATGTGGAGGTGCCAACATCTAATATTTTATTCATAATAGAACACAAATCACATATCAAAAGTTTAAACTGAGAGAATGTATCATTTTAAGGGGAAAATAGGTTGTTTCAAAATTTCATGGCGTCAACAAATCCCAAAAAAGTTGGGACAAGTCCATTTTTACCACTGTGTGGCATCCCCCTTCTTCTTACAACACTCAACAGACGTCTGGGGACAGAGGAGACCAGTTTCTCAAGTTTAGAAATAGGAATGCTCTCCCATTCATGTCTAATACAGGCCTCTAACTGTTCAATCGTCTTGGGCCTTCTTTGTCGCACCTTCCTCTTTATGATGCACCAAATGTTCTCTATAGGTGAAAGATCTGGACTGCAGGCTGGACATTTCAGTACCGGATCCTTCTCCTACGTAGCCATGATGTTGTGATTGCTGCAGAATGTGGTCTGGCATTATCTTGTTGAAAAATGCAGGGTCTTCCCTGAAAGAGATGACGTCTAGATGGAGCATATGTTGTTCTAGAACCTGAACATAGTTCTCTGCATTAATGGTGCCTTTCCAGACATGCAAGCTGCCCATGCCACAAGCGCTCATGCAACCCCATACCATCAGTGATGCAGGCTTCTGAACGGAGCGTTGATAACAACTTGGGCTATCCTTGTCCTCTCTGGTCTGGATGACATGGCGTCCCAGTGTTCCATAAAGAACTTCAAATCGTGACTCATCTGACCACAGAACAGTCTTCCATTTTGCCACACTCCATTTTAAATGACCCCTGGCCCAGTGCAAACGTCTGAGCTTGTGGAGCTTGCTTAGAAATGGCTTCCTCTTTGCACTGTAGAGTTTCAGCTGGCAACGGCGGATGGCACGGTGGATTGTGTTCACTGACAATGCTTTCTGGAAGTATTCCTGAGCCCATTCTGTTATTTCCTTGACAGTGGCATTCCTGTTTGAGGTGCAGTGACGTTTAAGGGCCCGGAGATCACGAGCATCCAGTAGAGTTTTACGGCCTTGACCCTTACGCACAGCGATTGTTCCAGATTCTCTGAATCTTTTGATGATGTTATGCACGGTTGATGATGATAACTTAAAAGTCTTTGCTATTTTACGCTGGGTAACACCATTCTGGCATTGCTGCACTATCTTTCTGCACAACAATGGTGGAATTGGTGATCCTCTTACCATCTTGGCTTCTTATGCCTGGTCCCCACTGCACAACTCGAAACGCGCCTGCCGTCCCCTTTTGGCCGCTTGTCACGGTCCCACTGAGCCACTGAAGACCGTCTGATGACGCGCACTAGGGGGTGGCAGAGGGAGGGGTCTCTAGCTCGTTTTCCGGGTTCAGTTGTTGTGTTAACTGCACCTCCGACGGTCTTTGATGAGATTAAAACGTTTTTTTAATGTTTGGGGTGATCTACACTGGAGAGAACAGCAGCCTGTCAGCAGCAACTGTAAAAATGTCACGTTTCTTACCGGAGTTTGGTTCCAATTCATGGAGGCTCGATCCGGTAAGTTTAAAAAGTCCAAAAAAAGTCCCGTTGTGGTTGTGTAATCAGATAGCAGAGGCTCTCCCGACTGTTTGCTGGACGCGTCGAGCCACCAGAGATCGAATTTTCTGGCGTTGGCAGTTCGACGCCTAGGTTGATTTGGACGCGCGCGTGCGTGGAAAAGGAACTGCAGGCTGCCGCCGCGCCGCTTCGATCACTCGAATCGCGCCGCTTCCCGGTTCGCCGTGACTCCACGCGTCTCCTCATAGACTTTGAATGTAAACCGGCCGCTTCAGCCGCCCGACACCGGGGCAGTGGGTACCAGGCATGAGAGACACTGACACTCTGAGAAGCTCTTTTTATACCCAATCATGTTGTCAATTGACCTAATTAGTGTCAATTGGTCTTCCAGCTGTTCGTTATATGCTCAATTTCCTTTTTCCAGCCACTTATTGCTACTTGTCCCAACTTTTTTGGGATTTGTCGACACTGTGAAATTTTGAAACAACACATTTTTCCCTTAAAATGATACATTCTCTCAGTTTAAACTTTTGATCTGTGATTTGTGTTCTATTCTGAATAAAATATTAGATGTTGGCACCTCCACATCATTGCATTCAGTTTTATTCAAAATTTGTTTCGTGTCCCAACTTTTCTGGAATCCGGTTTGTATTTAATTACTTACAGTGCAATTATTTACTGATTCAGAGACGGTACAATTTTGCACATACTGTATGAAATATTGCATTAAATATTTTAATATTTTATCTAAAATATGTATTTCCAAAGTAGTTTCTTATTGTTGCTAATATTTTCTATAAACGACTGGGCAGTTGCGCAAGAAAACATATAATTATTGAAAATACAGTTATCCAATCAGATCAATTTTAAAAAAATTATCCAGGCAGAAACCTGTTTGAAGGTCCTTTCTCACTGGTCAGGACTTCATTGTCAGGAGAGAAGGCTGAGCTCAGTCAGAGATTCTGCAAACAGAGTTCGTTTAATATCTGACTGGAAAAACCAATCAGAATGTTGATGCAGTGGGTGGGACCAAAATACAAGGCTCTGAGCCTTCAGGAAGGCTCTGCAGGCATTTTATTTTTACCTTATGAAGATTTGTGATGCGGTAAATTGCAAACTGTAAATTTAAATTCCACAATTAAATTGTATTTAGTTTAAAAAAATTAAGTTAAGTATCCTATTTAGGTTTACATTGATCATTTTCAATATTACAGCTGTATTTTGGTTTCATTACATGATGCAATTTACAGCGATAGTAAGTTCTGTGTTACTGTTCACTTTCAGTGTAAACTATTCAAATTACACGTACTGTACTTGAATGCAAGAGACTGGGTGAACCACACTGCATGCTGGGTAATCCTGAGACAGAAATGGGTGGACTTTTTCAGGTCATGTGTTCAGATGAGTTGTTTAGTGTTTGACATTTAAGTCCAGGTTGTTAGTGACTGTAAAAAACTCACCATAAGTCTGATGTACTTGATGTATAAAAAGTAGATAAAGCGCCTCTTGTTCAGCAAGCTCTGGATTGTTAGCTTGAATATCAAGTGATGTAACACCACAGCATCTTTTAGCCTGGATGCTATGTTATATCCCAACTGAAGGCCTATGTTCATGGCAAAAACCCAATGCAGAAATGTTCCTGTTTTTAGTATTCCTATATTCTACATCACTTTACATTTTAGCTGTTTTTTTGTTTTTTTTAAAATACAATTTCCTTCATTTTTCTTTAATTTATTCTCAATGTACAGTACATGCTTTCTCTTAGGATTGTCTGTTGCCTTTGTTGTCTACTGTTGTCATCATTATTTATTTATATATATACAAGCCCA
>JBBPBX010000080.1:0-51752 GCA_038048925.1 Garcialebias charrua | reverse complement strand
TATATAAATATAAAACAAGTCTCTCTTGTAAATGAGTCCCTGAGGCTCAATGAGACCTGTATAAATAAAGGTTGAATGAATGAATGAATCTCAAAGTCACAGTTCACCACTGATTTCTATGCAAGTGCTCCAAAAGTCAACTCAATGCTGTGCATTTGGTAAGCTGCAATAATAAAATCACCTTATGGTGGAGAAACCCTCAACGCTTTTGGCTCCATTGTTTCAAGCTGCAGGGTTTGTTCTTGGCCCACTTATCCCCAGTTTGTTGCCACGAGTCAGTGGCTAGAAACCAGTTGTTCTGCCACAGACGATCCCTGTGTTCATCTCCTCCGCTCCGTTCATTATTTCCTGAAAGCAATAAATCCCAGCTGTTTTACTTACCTTAATCTGCCTGCACCTGGGTCCTCTCACCGTTACCTGCAGCATTAGATGTATTTTAACTAAATATTGACAGAGCTCTTTAAGAGCATGAAACAAATAAAGTTCTTTTCATCCATCTGGGCAAGTTGGCTTCTTGTGTAACCATCCGCTGCAATAATTAGGAAAGTTGTGAGTGTACTTAGGTGTGTTGCATTGTTGGCTACAGTGTTGCTGCTGTGTGAGGAGTCGGTGGGGTTAATGTGACAGTGCATTAGCAGCCAGAGTCCATTCTGTGCCCCCAGAGAGATCTGAGCCGAGCGTATTAACATTCTCCTGAGATGGGCCACAGGATCTGCCTTCAATGCCGTCTGACTCCAAACAAAAGACTGTGTGTTTGTGCATGCGCACGTGTGTGAGCACGGACAGACTAAGTGCATGAGGAGTTTCAGTATACGGGCTGGTAGAGACTGTGTATAGATTTCTCTTGAGGCACTTGAGGCACACTAAACCCTGTGCCGCAAAGGGAAAAAAAAGTCTAAACTTGCTCTGAAATTCTGCAACCGTTCGAGTTTTCAAAAAGTCTTTTGGGTTTAAAAGCTTCAGCTATTCAGACATGTTTAGACAAATGTCTTTTTCTTTACTTTTTTTAGTGCCTCCTAAGGGCTGCGGTAGCTCGGTGGTAGGTGCTGTGGTTGTGTAGTCCTAAAGCTTCAGGTTCAAGCCCAGGTTGTGTTGACCTTGTGTTCAACAATTCCCAAATCTTTCATGAGTCTGCTCGCTGTGGCGCCCCCTGTAGAAAGGACCAGCCTAAAGAAAAAAAACATTTTAGTGCCTAAATAAAAACAAAAACATGAATGATTGCATTATTAAAAGCAACTATTGTTGCTCTACAGGTCAACTTTTGTCCCCGTCACGGAGCGAAGATTAGAATCGCCTTCAGTTTGTGCATGTTGAGTTGGACAACTTGGGGAAAGAGTTAGGTACTGATTTCCATTTTGGTGTGTGGCTGCATCTAGGGGGTAAGAAAGTTCCCCATTGAAAATTGGGTTGCCAGGACAAAGTCCAAGATGGTTGCCACTATAAATGTCCATCCATTTTGTGAGAATGATAGCTTGACAAATAAGTGAGGTACAGACTTCCATTTTGGTGTGTGGCTGTATCTCAGTAAGAAAAGTTCCTATTGAAAATTGGGTTGCCAGGTCCAAACACTTTTTTAGAAAACTACAAACCTTCACTCTTTAAATCCGTCAGCAACGGGGGGCATCAGAGTACTGTTTGTTTTAAATTGCCCTTTTTGACCACACTTGTAAACCCCAAACTCGACTGACGCCAAACAAGTTTTGCTTCATGATGAACTGCATCAGTTGCTATGCAAACTGTAACCAGGTGACGTCCAAGCAGCTCCTTTTATTACTCCTACCCGTATACTGTTACTATTTTTATTGATGCACTTCTGTTTATGTGATGCTTTTTTATTGTTGTTGTTGTTGTCCACCACCGGTCCCAAGAAATGTTGGTTAAAGCTTCAGTGTGACAGAGATTTTCTAAAACCTGTTTGAAAAATGCTGCATTGTTTTCACTGAAGTACAGAAATCTGAGTTCATATGCATGAGTGAAACATCTGGAACTTCACTGCTGCCTCCTGTCTTTTTAAATTCCACAGGAAAGCTGCAGCTCGTCATGTGATCAATGCCTACTCTGACACAATGATAATATTTCGCTGCCAAAAAGCCAAGGCTCTTCTCAAATTCCCACAAATATAAGTGATGCTACAAGTGACTTTTTTTTTGTATTTATTGAATCAACTGTGGATTGAAGTTATGAGCTCGTGTTGGTGTTATATAGTCTGTTCAGTGAATAATAATGAATGTCTGCACCAAATTTTAAGCATTTATATTAAAAGCAGGTGGGGGGGATTGAAGTGCCTTTAGGTGATATCAAAGAAGCACCTAAATCTGTTGGGGCTGAATCCTCAGATGGGGACCTGAACGTGGACTAAGTCAGGCGGGAGTCGGGCTTAACAACTAATAAACTCTGCTCGAGAAGAAAACAGAACCTCCACCAGAAACAGGAAAGAGGACAAAGGAAAAGAAAAAGTTTGGGCGAGTTCAAACTAACGTGAAAGGACAAACAAGGCAAAGAAGTGGAAGTATTATATTCCGTACACGTACTGGGACAGTGGCTGCAGGTGAGTTAACGAGGAGCGATGAACGGGTGGAGGAAAACAAAACAAAACCAGAGTTAAAACAGAAACTGGAACCTGTACAGAAAGGAAATCAACAAAATACTGAAACTAATTAAAACAGAATGTGAGGAGTAAAATTAAATTAAAAATAATTAAATACTATGAATGAGACAATAAACTATTATGAAACTATCTTTGAAGAAGTGCATATTGCCATAAACACCACCCTGTTAGTGCTCAGAGTATGTGTTGAGGACTCTCAGCTACTACCACGTCACATTTCAGCTCAATAGTGGTAACAAAGACGAGCTACAGCCGGGTTGTCTTTGTTAGCCATGGTGGCCATTTTAGATGTACAAGGCTGACTCCAAAACAAAATCAGTTAGTGATTAATTTCTGAGTGTTTCATTAGAATCCATCCATTGGTTTATAAGATATTTTACTGACAGACTGAGCTGACTCAAACTGTTGAAGGTAAAGTTTAAACAGGTGGTGTACAGTAGTCTCTCGCTACTTCACAGTTCGCTTTTTGCGGAATCGCTCTATTGCAGTTTTTCAAAGTAAGAGTGGACATGACGCACAATTGGCTTATTGATGGATGAGCCACACGATCGACGTGGAATTTTTATTTAAAATAATTTGAAGCGATTTAGCACCTGCTGCACATTTGTGCAGCCCAAACTGCAGGATAAACTTCCTGCTGCAGCTTATCAGCTGATCTCCATTCAGAGCGGAGAAGTGGGGGTGGCCGAGAGCAGCCGGAGGCAGGGAGCTGAAATCATGACATTCTGTGTCCTTTTAGAGCGTTTAGAAACTCTGTTTAGATTATTGCAAGAGTGTGGGAAGGGTTTAAAATGCTGTTTTATTTATATATTTTATATATATATACAGGTAGTCCCCGATTTACGAGCGAGATCCGTTACAACGAGGCGCTCGTAAACCGGAAATCTCGTAATTTGGAACGGCCGCCATGTCTCTCGTAAATCCGGAATTTCGCTCGTAAATTGGAACGGTTTCGCTAGCGCGACTACAAACACTCTATTTTCATCCAAAAACTGCTTATGAGTGCATAAAAATGATCGGAAACGTGTGTCCATATGTTTAACTAACTAACTGTGGTGAAAAAACACATGAAAACTCAGTATTTTTTGCGTTTTTTCCAAAAATTCGCCAGCTCGTAAGTCTGGAACCTCGTAGATCAGAGCGCTCGTAATTCGGGGACTACCTGTATACTGTATAGGTAGTCCTCGGGTTACGACGGTCTCGAGTTACGACGCATCTCCCATTTAACAGCCTTTTTTCGAGTTACGCAGCCGCTGCGGTGGAAGAATACAGTATTGCACTGTACATGGTGTGGTGGCGGAGGGATACAAAGGCGAGGTGGACCGGTAAAACCAGGCGCAGCAGTGGAAAAGTACAGGCGGAGGCCTTACTGTAAATGCTCTGGACCGAGCTGGACGGCGGTTTTACGCCGTAAACGGAATAGAGAATATGGCAGATGGACGGAGGAATACAGCGTCACCAGCATCCCAGTAACTATTTTTTCCCTTCGTTATGGCTCCCAAACATATGTGTCTTTTGATAATTATGTAGGGTACTGTGTTAGGATAGGCTAAGTGCTTGGTAATACAGTACGTATATGGTGCAGTTTGTATGTATATTTCGACTTACGTCGAAAATCGGTTTGCAACGCCGCGTAGGAACGGATCTACGTCGTAAGTCGAGGACTACCTGTATATATAATAAAATAAACTACTATTTATTACTTGTACTACTATTCCTACTTTGTGGTTTTTCACTTATGGGGCTTCAGCATACCTGTCAAGTTTTGGATTTAAAAATAAGGGAAATTTTCTGCCGGGTACTCCGAGCCATCCCACTACCCAACCAAAGTCCAGGACCCCTTACATTTTAAGACAGGTAGTTATTTTAGATTTCTTGTAAACCTATCAGCCACTTACAAACCAGTTATGTTTGTGTGTCTATCTAACATTCAAACCTATTTTGTGAAAAGGATTAGTTGCTATAATTTAAAGGGAATGGAAATGTTTGTTAAACCTAAGTTTAGAACCAGTTTAAAGGGTAGGTCTACTACAATAAGAGGAATTGATCTTTGGAATGGACTAGAGGACAATGTAAAAAATGTGAAGTCCATACTAATATTTAAGAAAATGATTAAAACTATTTTATTGAAGAGTTACATTTAAGTTGATTCTAATTTAACAAATTATATTAGATATTTTGATGTGACTGTATATCTCTGATGAGACTGTATTATTTTGTATTACAAATAAGTATATTTATGTTTGAATTGATAGTTTGAATTGATTGTTTGATAAGGAGCAGATATGATAAGAAATGTTTTCTTCTTCTGCTTCCTTTCATTTTGTTTTGTTTAATTTTTCTTTTTAAAAAATTGTCATTGTTTTTAATATCCATCCATCCATCCATTTTCGTCCGCTTATCCGGGGTCGGGTCGCGGGGGTAGCAGCCTAAGTAGGGAGGCCCAGACTTCCCTCTCCCCAGCCACTTGGAGCAGCTCCTCTGGGGGAATCCCAAGGCGTTCCCAGGCCAGCCGAGAAACATAGTCCCTCCAGCGCGTCCTGGGTCTTCCTCTGGGTCTCCTCCCGGTGGGACATGCCCGGAACACCTCACCAGGGAGGCGTCCAGGAGGCATCCTAACCAGATGCCCGAGCCACCTCAACTGGCTCCTCTCGATGTGGAGAAGCAGCGGCTCTACTCCGAGTCCCTCCCGGATGACTGAGCTTCTCACCCTATCTCTAAGGGAGAGTCCAGACACCCTGCGGAGAAAACTCATTTCAGCCGCTTGTATCCGAGATCTCGTTCTTTCGGTCATAACCCAAAGCTCATGACCATAGATGAGGGTGGGAACGTAGATCGATCGGTAAATTGAGAGCTTTGCCTTTTGACTCAGCTCTCTCTTCACCACGACAGACCGGTACAGCGCCCGCTTCACTGCGGACGCTGCACCTATCCGCCTATCGATCTCACGCTCCAGTTTTCCCTCATTCGTGAACAAGATCCCGAGATACTTAAACTCCTCCACTTGGGGCAGGACCTCCTCCCCGACCCGGAGAGGGCATGCTACCCTTTTCCGGCTCAAGACCATGGCCTCGGATTTGAAATGAATAAAATTATACAATACAATACAATACAATGTGATCACAATCTGATAGGCCTACCTTTGTGCTTGACGGATTTTTCATGCTGACTGACATCGTTCCTTCCCTCATGAGAGACACTAAAGTCGCAGTTACAAATCTTACGAAACGCGTAATTGTGCCCCACCTTACTCTTCTTTTAGGAAAAGTAAATTCGCTGTCCCATTTTTCAAGATATTTACACAAAGTCTTAACTTTTTTGGCAGGGACGCCTTCTCTCTCGTTACATTCATCCATCTCTGATGTGTTTTTCCGGGTTCCGCTGCCAGCACTAACATCGCGAGAACTGCCACCGAGGCTACTGCAGGTGGCAGTTCTCGCGAGGCTAGTGACATAATTCAGAGGCACTGGAATGTTTTTTTTAAATAATATTATAATACGGGAAATTTCCGGGAAAATAATAATTCGGGATGACGACGGGAAAGAGGGGTAAAATCCGGTAGTTTCCCGGCCAAAGCAGGAGACTTGACAGATATGGGCTTCAGGGTACGGATCCCTCGCGATAAACGAGGGACTACTACACCAATGTCCCACGTTGCTGAGGGATTTGAGCAGTGAATGTTTGTAGTTTTTGAGATGAGTATTTGTCTGGACTGGAATTACACAGAATACAAGTAAACCTACCGGTAAATGTTTTTGGCGCCAGATATTCAAGTGTAGGAGCTGCACTGTGGAGAAGAACAGAGGGAGTTTGTTCTTGTTCGAGGTGGTGCAGAGCGAGTTTTGAGACTCTGAATGAACAACTAGCAATAAACCGTTACTGGTTTTGATGGCGTTTCACTCCAGTTTCTAGGAACCACGGCTGCACATCTTTCTTATTTTAATCATTGCAGTTTTGAAAAACTAATTTATTTCCATTTCATACACACTACAGTATTGATATACTTTGAAGTCTGTGCCCTTGATGCCCACACCTGATTTAGATGATCGCAGCTAAAACTCTAAGGTGTCAGCATCGTGATGAAAAATGAAAAGGAGGAGAGAGAGCAACACAACTGATATTAATATTTAGTACCTAATGATTAAAATGCAACTCTTCCAATAAATATAGCATGCTCACAATGTCTCTAAAGATGTTTTTTAAACATCAAACCATTAAATTAACATAAAAATGTAATTGTCACACAATTTTTCACCTATTTTACACTAACGGTACGTTTTCTGTATAAAAACTCCAAAATGAGCCACAACAAAGACCTTCTTTTAAAGACAGCTCCTTCCTTTAGTTGGACTGAAGGTTTTGCGGTCTCGCAGAGCAGATTTATGCTCGTCGATTTGCCGCACGAAGCTGTGCTTCGGTGAAAAACGTGGACGTGCGTAGGTGGAGGTCAGAGCAATACTGAAGCATCAAGTTCAGGAAGTCTTGGATCCTCTTAGACTCGCTGCCAAAAAGACAGCATACTAATGAAATCATAAAGACGGTGAAGAAGACGAGCTGTCCCAGGAGAGGCCATCTTTACAGCTCAGGCTGGCAGCCTCTACATTTGTTTAGTCTTCATATATACGTGCTGTTTAACTCCACTCTCATGATGCAGGAGCACAAAGCTGAAGCCTGCACTGCTTCAGGTTGACAGGCCGTCAGCGTCTAACTGCTGCTCACATGTTCAGAAGCCTGAGTCTCACCTCAGTTCAAACTCTGAACTCCAAATATTTAATAATATTAGTAGATGCAAAGGGTTACAAAAGTGAATTTTTGTTTGTAAACCCTACTAAAATATAAACTAAAGATACATTTTAACGACAGGCTATGACACATAGCAGTAGGACTTTAGAGGATGTCAGCTTAAAGCTTGAATGTGACGCTCCAGATATTATAAACTTATTTAAATTGTGAAGCATTTACATATAAAAACTTTCTGTTCTTGGAGACAACTGGACTTGGGTTCAATGAGTTTTGCTGGCGTGTGTTGCTGGTGTTTATTTCCTTTAGTTAAAGTGATTGTACTTTGAAGGAAGATTTCCTGCTTATATTGTAACCCNAGCTCTCAATTTACTGATCGATCTACGTTCCCACCCTCATCTATGGTCATGAGCTTTGGGTTATGACCGAAAGAACAAGATCTCGGATACAAGCGGCTGAAATGAGTTTTCTCCGCAGGGTGGCTGGACTCTCCCTTAGAGATAGGGTGAGAAGCTCAGTCATCCGGGAGGGACTCGGAGTAGAGCCGCTGCTTCTCCACATCGAGAGGAGCCAGTTGAGGTGGCTCGGGCATCTGGTTAGGATGCCTCCTGGACGCCTCCCTGGTGAGGTGTTCCGGGCATGTCCCACCGGGAGGAGACCCAGAGGAAGACCCAGGACGCGCTGGAGGGACTATGTTTCTCGGCTGGCCTGGGAACGCCTTGGGATTCCCCCGGAGGAGCTGCTCCAAGTGGCTGGGGAGAGGGAAGTCTGGGCCTCCCTACTTAGGCTGCTACCCCCGCGACCCGACCCCGGATAAGCGGAAGAAGATGGATGAATGGATGGATAGTTATCTCCACAGGTGCTTAATTAGCTTGGATGCATTACGTACTTCACATTGCATGATGGCAAGGCGCTCATATTACCTGTGAAACGTGATCTACCAGGGCCCCACTTGGGGGGGCCCCCAAGACTACCGATCATTTCTTTCTTTCCTTTCTTGAGCGATTCTACATAATCAAATATACATACACACAAAATATATGATATATATGTTATATATATCATTATGAAAATAAAAACCTGAACTTTATGATGAAGTTGTGTGTAATAGAATCATATCATTAAAAAAAAAAACTCGTCCTCTTCGTGGGGCCCCCAGTGACCCTGGGGCCCCAAGCGGCCACTTAGTTCGCTTATGCCTTGGGCCGGCGTTGCTTGAGGCTCAACTAATTGATTTGAAGAAAAGTTGAATGAAAAAAGAATCTTGATAATATAGAAAGTGTAAGGATGGCTCAGTCCTGTTGGTCTTGTCTGTTCTTCTTGTGATGTTTTTCTGTTATTCAGTTCCTGATCTGTTAGTTTTATTAGTTTCCCTTCTAGTTTAGTCTCCATGTTTAATTACTCTTAGTTTAACCTCCAGTTTGGTCTCCATGTTTATTTACTCTTAGTTTAAAGGACAACACCCACCATGACAGTAACAATTCACCATATAGGACAATTACTGTAATTTAATATTATGTCTATTTTCATTTTTGCATTTGGGCCAGGCGAGGGTTAAAAAAACAAACAAAAAAAAAACCCACTCCCGAATGAATCCGGAAACCTGGCCGAAGAGTCCCGAAGTGTCATGTGACTTTTGTTACATCTCCACCCAGAAGGCAGAAGGCAGGAGTGAGTTTCCATGGAGGTTTATGAGAGAGAGTGGGAGTTAAAACTGCATATTTCCTGGTGCATTTGTGTGTACATATGGACCAGCGCTCTGATTTTATTTATTATTTATTTTATAACACCGCTGCGGACCGTTGCTGCTCTCACCCATTCTGCCCAGAGGAGCGAGCCGCGCGCGTCTCTGGCTCCTCGTTCCGCTGGTCACCTTTGAAGTTCCGAATTCGTGCCGGTGTAATTTGCTCCCTCGAGTGTATGTATTTGCTCTCGTCAGCCTTGTTGCGGGGAGCACGCGCGCAGAGCTCCGCTGCGCGGCTGCCTTCTGTACTCCCGACCTGTCTGGTCACGGGGGGAGAGAATAAAAAGCCGATGCGGAAATGAATGAATTTGTCGCGATCAAACGAATTAAACTAGTATGTCTACGTGGATGCTCGCTCAGAATATGATAGACATGAGTGAGCGACAGCAGGATTAATCAACAGGCAGCTTTAGGGAATATTTAAAAATGCTTCGCTTTTTCTTTTCCTCGCTCGCCTGTAACTCCAAGGCGTCACTTTAGTGACGTGAATGCCCATGTGAATGCCCATATATGGAGAGGAGCAGATTTTTCCTGGAGCTTCTGCTAAAATCTGCTATAAATCATGAAATAACACATTTAGCGTTATTTCTCTACAATATAAATAAACGCTCCTGTATTATTTTTAAATAAACTAATAAATATTAATGGCGATGCAATTTGAAAACATGGTGGGTGTTGGACTTTAACCTCTAGTTCTTTCATCCTAGTTTACTTTCCATGTTTCAGGTTTAGTTTCCCAGTCCTGGGGCCTCATGTATCAACCGTGCGTGCGCACAAAAACATTGCGCACGTCACTTTCCACGCAAAAGCCCGTATGTATCAAAACTGAACTGAACGTGAATATATGCGCATCCAGGTACATATCCACGCAAGCTCCCGAGCAGGCGTACGCACGTTTCTGTGGTTCTTGTTCCTTTGGCGACACTTACAGGTGTTTCAGAGAAACTGAAGCCCCACAGTCTGTGGTTGACTTTAAGAGCGGCTTGAAGACCTTTCTTTTCAACCGAGCATACTTTACTCCTCATGATTCTACTTTTGATCTTAGCTGATACTGTTGTTGATTTTAATTGTTTTATTATTTGTCTTATTGACATTCAAATATGTTGCACCTTGTAGCACTTTGAGATTTCCATTAATGAAAAGTGCGTTATAAATTGAATTCATTATTATTATTATTATTATTATTATTATTATTATTAATTGTTCATGATGTGAAAATGATTAATATTCCCTCCAAACACACGATTAACAAGTATTACATCCACATGACGCAGTGAAATAAAGGACGCGCAACGTTGTGCCAAAAATAAATTTAACAGGAACGGATTCATTCAGCCTTACTGGAGGTTATAATAAATAGTGTAACACGCAGAGCATTTATTTAGAAACAGATATAGTTTTCCGATCTAGGATATGGCTTATCAGCCGTTTTCAGAAATAATAATTTTCCAGTTTGGCACTACTGCTGCGCTCTGGGGAGCCGTGCATCACGCGTGCATACAGAAGCAGCGGTCAAACTGTTCCACAGAGGGAGCTGCAGGTCGATCGGGACTGTGCAGTCCAGTCCACACAAAGCCGGATCATGTCCAATGGTCTCATCGATTCCAAAGGCTGAGTGGTCGCGCTTGGAGCGCGCGCGCACCCTCACCGGTGTCGACACGGCAGCTGGAGGTGTTTCATTATCTGCGTTTATTGTAGATTTCTCCAAAATGACACGTGAAAGTACACCTTATATAACTTGTAGGAGAGCAAAAGCTTCACAGACAGACTGCGCACAGGGCTGCGGGGCGCGCGCTGCGTCTGGAGACTCCAACATCATGTCATGAAAAGTCTCCACCAAGACGCACAGACACGTTTCTTCACATCATCTACATAAACAAAGATCTATGTTCTAGCAAACATCCAAGTAAGTTCCTCTGTGTTTACAGTAATAATGGTAATAAACTCGTGCGCAAAGTTAATATTTCCACACAGAATGAATGAATGAGCCGGTTCGCGCACCACAGCAGGGTGCGCGCGCACACAAATACCGACAATCACTCGTTCTTTGCATGATGAACACATTTTATTACTATTCTTACTTAGGATGTTTGTCCTCACTCATATTATATTGAATTCATTATTTTCCCGAATCTAGAAATCATTTCTGATCGCGCAGGGATCAAACAAACATGTCCTTCACACATGCAGGAAGTAATTTGCATCTGTTTAACATATGTAAATGTAGGCGTGTCAGGGGAGGTGTCTCACGTGCGCTCAGTTCCACGTCAATTGTGATGTACAAAAGGAATGTGCGTGGATTCAGGTGTACGCACAGTTTGATAAATCTGGATCTTTTTGTGCGTAGACACTTTTCTGGATTTCACCGTACGTCACTTTTCAGTAGGAAATCCACGCAGGTTTTTGATACATGAGGCCCCTGCTCTGTGTCTCTAGTTAATTGTTCCCAGGTTGTTTGTGATTGCGTCCTGTCTTGTCTGTGTATATATGCTCTGCTTGTCAGTCTGTCCTTTGCCGGCGTATCGTCTGGTATATCCCGTATGTCTGTCGCTACAGCTCATGTAAGAGTTTTTGCAGCCACAACAGCTTTTTCGTTTATTGGTATTAAAGTATTTATTTTTATAACTTCTTGCCCCCTGCGTTTCTGTCTGCACCAATGGGTTTAAATACGCTCTCTGAGTGAATCCCGATAGTATGCGCTGACCTTCAAAAAAGCTCAGCAGACGGAACGATTCTCCTACCTGTTCTCTCGAGTCCATGCAGAGGGACAACACCATTTTCCGCTGTGGTGGATTTCAGCTCCACGAGGACCGCCTGACGTCCTTCTCCAGTTCGGCTCTTCCTCCAGGTCCACTCGTCGTTTCCGGATGGACCTCGGGTGAGGATGACGACGAACTGTGTTTTCTTCCTGTTCTCCAGTCTCCCCGCCGCCCTAAAAGCAGTAAAAAGAAGACCCAGAAGCGTTCACCTACACCTCCGTCTTGGTCAGTTGATCAGACTTTGGTTCGGTGAATCCGAGTATTTTGGGTACGACTCCAGCTCTCCAATGGGAGCGAGTTCCATTGCCTCACCTCCTAGGTTTCCGGTGAGGGTGGAGACAAACACCTCACTGTCGCTCACAGCTGTTCCGGCTCGGTCCGGTGAAACCGGTCACAACGTCTCCACGAGGGCGGGTGTTCTCACCACTCACTCATCTTCCCGTTCATCCAGAGATTAGATGAACTGGGGCCAGCCCACAGGTCAGTCAACAGAACAATGTCACATTACGCCAGCAGAGGTCATCCCAGGAAGTTCTTCTGGGGTGATAAACATTTCTGACATCCATCACATAAACTCTACTTTACAAAGACTGTTTTCCTCAGCTGAAGTTAACCCGGCCAGTTCAAATTTATTACTCTCACTAGCTGAAAAACAGTTATTGTCTACACCTGGTCTCTTATCCATCCCTGAATATTATCAGCTCCTGAATAAAATTAAGTCTATTCATGAATCAACACTTAGATCAGTCCCTGGCCCGCTTGAACTGTTCCTTCCTGTAAGGGTCTCTTCCTCAGCTCCCTCACCACCTGTCGGCTCTCCAGCGCTTACTATATCCTTCTCAGAGGGGGTCCTAGAAGACGCCCCTCACTTCTCCTGTGCTGTGGAGGGCCCTGAACCAAAAGAGGTGTTCCGGTCTGGTCCTGGACCGCGCCGTCGCCATCGTGGCAGGGATCGATGGCAGAGAGGATCTACAGACTCTTCAGCTCCTGTTCCTGCACCTGGTTTCCCCTCACATGGTTCGTCTCTTGGCATTTTGTTTTGTGGTTCTTCGGCTGATTCGACGCCTGCAGACTCAATGGTGGACCCCTCACCTGCTACAGGCTCATTGGCTGTCGACGCTTCGCCCAACACTTTGGCTCCTGGTTTTTGTTCTTCGGTCCCTGATTCCAGCTTTTCAGTTGCAAGCTCTTCAGTTCCTGGTTCTCCTAGTTCCTCGACTCCTGGTTTCTCGGCTCCTGATACTTCGGATCCTGGTCCTTCGGCTCCTGACTCTTCGGTCCCTGACTCTTTGGCTCCTGGTCCTTCGGCTCCTGGTCCTTTGGCTTCTGGCCCTCCGGTTTCTGGCTCTTCAGCTCCTGGTGTCGGTTCTTTGGCTACAGACGAAGATCCAACCTCGATCGACGAAGACCCAGCCTCGACCGACGAAGACCCAGCTTCGACCGACAAAGACCCACCTTCGACCGACGAAGACCCAGTCTCGACCGAAGAAGATCTCAACTCTCCAGCATCTCCAGACGCCTCCACCTCTACAGAGGGTCCCAGCGCAACGGACACCTCCACCTCTACAGAGGGTCCCAGCGCAACGGATACCTCCACCTCTACAGAGGGTCCCAGAGCAATGGACGCCTCCACGTCTACGGAGGGTCCATGCACCGCTGATGCCTCAACGTCTACAGATGGTCCCAGCACAACGGACGCCTCCACGTGTACGGAGGGTCCACGCACCGCTAATGCCTCAACGTCTATGGAGGGACCACGTACCGCTGATGCCTCAACATCAACTGAGGGTCTCCATACCGCTCAACGTCTCTACGCTCGATGTCTCTTCGCTCAATGTTTGCTCGCTCGATATCTACATCAGATGTCTCTACGCCAGACGTCTCCACGCCAGATGCCTCTACGCTCAACATCTCAACGCTTGACGTCTTTTCGCTCAATGTTTGCTCGCTTGATGTTTCCTCGCTTGACGTCTCTACGCCAGACGCCTCTACGCTCGATGTCTATACGCTTGATGTCTCTTCGCTCGATGTTTTGCTCGCTTGATGTTTCCTCGCTTGACGTCTCTATGCCAGACGTCTCTTTGCTCGATGTTTGCTCGCTTGATGTTTCCTCGCTTGATGTTTCCTCGCTTGACGTCTCTACGCCAGACGTCTCTACGCCAGACGTCTCTACGCTTGACATCTCTATGCTTGACGTCTCCACGCCTGACGTCTCTTTGCTCGATGTTTGTTTGCTTGATGTTTCCTCGCCAGACGTCTCTACTCCAGACGTCTCTTCGCTCGATGTTTGCTCGCTTGATGTTTCCTCGCTTGACGTCTCTACACCAGACATCTCTACACCAGACATCTCTATACCAGACATCTCTATGCCACACGCCTCTACGCTTGTCTCCACGCCTCCAGACGTCTAAGATGTCTCAACGCTCGTCTCTACGCCTTCAGACATCTCAACTCTCGTCTCTACGCCTTCAGATGTCTCAACTCTCGTCTCGACGTCTCCAGATATCTCAGACGTCTCCAGACATCTCAGACGTCTCAATGCTCGTCTCTACGCCTTCAGACGTCTCAACTCTCGTCTCTACGCCTTCAGATGTCTCAACTCTCGTCTCGACGCCTCCAGACGTCTCAATACTCGTCTTGACGCCTCCAGACGTCTCACCGCTCGTATCTACGCCTTCGGACGTTTCTGCGCTCATCTCTACGCCTCCTGACAATTTAACGCTCGTCTCTGCGCCTCCAGACGTCTCAGCGCTCGTCTCAACGCCTTCAGACGTCTCAGCGCTCGTCTCTACACCTTCAGACGTCTCAACACTCGTCTCGACGCCTTCAGACGTCTCAACACTCTTCTCGACGCCTTCAGATGTCTCACCACTCGTCTCGACGCCTTCAGATGTCTCACCACTCGTCTCGAGGCCTTCAGATGTCTCAACACTCGTCTCGACACCTTCAGACTTCTCAACACTCGTCTCGACGCCTTCAGACATCTCAACACTTGTCTCGACGCCTTCAGACGTCTCAATACTCGTCTCCACGCCTTCAGACGTCTCAACACTCATTGCGACGCCTTCAGATTTCTCAACACTCATCTCGACGCCTTCAGACGTCTCAAGACTTGTCTCAAGGCCTTCAGATGTCTCAACACCCGTCTTGACGTCTTCAGACGTTTCAACACTCGTCTCGATGCCTTCGGTCGTCTCGATGCCTTCAGTCGTGTTGATGCCCTCAGTCGTCTCAACAGTCATCTCATCAACTTTGGGAGACTACTCTCGACTTGAAGACGCCTGATGATGTCTCAGCGCTCGACCCTTCGACGCCCGAAGACGATTTTCTGTTTGGCCCTTCGACGCCCGCTGACTCACCGCATACTGGCCGCCCTCATGCTGGCTCCTCGCTTGTGGCCTCTGATGGACGGCCTCTCGGCCACCTCCCTGAGACTGCTTGTAGTGTGGCTTCTGATGGACAATCTCCCGGCCGCCCGCCTGACCGGCCGTTGCCTGATTTCTATCTCCTGGTAACCCTCTTTGGTTTTTTGGCGATATCTTAGGTTTAGTCTTTGTGTTTAGTTTTTGCAGTTTTAGGTTTAGTATTTGTGTTTAGTTTCCGCAGTTTTTCGGTTTGGTCTTTGTATTTGCCTCCCAGGTCTCGTCCTACCGGTTTTTGGTTTTGTGCCCTTGTGTTGTCCTTGTGTCCCTTGTCTTCCTCGTGCCCTCATTCCTTGCAGTTTCCTCCTTCCGTCCGCCCTGGGTTTTTGGGGGTGTTTTTTCTTGGGGTCACCTGGGGGTGTCCTTGGGGGAGGGGGGTGATTGGAGGATGGCTCCATCCTGTTGGTCTTGTCTGTTCTCCTTGTGATGTTTTCTGTTAGTCATTTCCTGATCTGTTAGTTTTATTAGTTTCCCGTTTAGTCTGCATGTTTAATTACTCTTAGTTTAACCTCCAGTTTAGTCTCCATGTTTATTTACTCTTAGTTTAACCTCCAGTTCTGTCATCTAGTTTACTTTCCATGTTTCAGGTTTAGTTTACCAGTCCTGCTCTGTGTCTCTAGTTAATTGTTCCCAGGTGTTTGTGATTGCATCCTGTCTTGTCTGTGTATATATGTTCTGCTTGTCAGTCTGTCCTTTGTCGGCGCATCGTCTGGTATATCCCGTATGTCTGTCGCTACAGCTCATGTAAGTGTTTTTGTTGCCATGACAGCTTTTTCGTTTATTTTTATTAAAGTATTTATCTTCTTGCCCCCTGCGTTTCTGTCTGCACCANTCCCTTGTGTTGGACAGGTCTCTGGTTTGTTTTTTCCCAGTGTGTTGGACAGGACTCTGGTTTGTTTTTTCCCAGTGTGTTGGACAGGACTCTGGTTTGTTTTTTCCCAGTGTGTTGGACAGGTCTCTCTGGGTTGTTTTTTTTTCCTTGTCTTGGACAGGTCTCTCTGGTTGTTTTTCCCCCTTGTGTTGGACAGGTCTCTCTGGTTGTTTTTTTCCCAGTGTGTTGGACAGGTCTCGTTGGGTTGTTTTTTCCCTTGTGTTGGACAGGTCTCTGGTTTGTTTTTTCCCAGTGTGTTGGACAGGACTCTGGTTTGTTTTTTCCCAGTGTGTTGGACAGGACTCTGGTTTGTTTTTTCCCAGTGTGTTGGACAGGTCTCTCTGGGTTGTTTTTTTTTCCTTGTCTTGGACAGGTCTCTCTGGTTGTTTTTCCCCCTTGTGTTGTACAGGTCTCTCTGGTTGTTTTTTCCCAGTGTGTTGGACAGGTCTCGTTGGGTTGTTTTTTCCCTTGTGTTGGACAGGTCTCTTTGGTTGTTTTTTCACTTGTGTTGGACAGGTCTCTTTGGTTGTTTTTTCCCTTGTGTTGGACAGGTCTCTCTGGTTGTTTTTTTCCCAGTGTGTTGGACAGGACTCTGGTTTGTTTTTCCCCCTTGTGTTGGACAGGTCTCTCTGGTTGTTTTTTCCCCAGTGTGTTGGACAGGTCTCTCTGGGTTGTTTTTTTCCCAGTGTGTTGGACAGGTCTCGTTGGGTTGTTTTTCCCCTTGTGTTAGACAGGTCTCTCTGGTTGTTTTTTCCCTTGTGTTGGACAGGTCTCTCTGGTTGTTTTTTTCCCAGTGTGTTGGACAGGACTCTGGTTTGTTTTTTCCCAGTGTGTTGGACAGGACTCTGGTTTGTTTTCCCCCTTGTGTTGGACAGGTCTCTCTGGTTGTTTTTCCCCCAGTGTGTTGGACAGGACTCTGGTTTGTTTTTTCCCAGTGTGTTAGACAGGTCTCTCTGGTTGTTTTTCCCAGTGTGTTGGACAGGTCTCTCTGGGTTGTTTTTCCCCTTGTGTTGGACAGGTCTCTCTGGGTTGTTTTTTCCCAGTGTGTTGGACATGTCTCTCTGGGTTGTTTTTTCCCAGTGTGTTGGACAGGTCTCTCTGGGTTGTTTTTTCCCAGTGTGTTGGACATGTCTCTCTGGGTTGTTTTTTCCCAGTGTGTTGGACATGTCTCTCTGGGTTGTTTTTTCCCAGTGTGTTGGACATGTCTCTCTGGGTTGTTTTTTCCCAGTGTGTTGGACAGGTCTCTCTGGGTTGTTTTTTTTTCCTTGTGTTGGACAGGTCTCTCTGGTTGTTTTTCCCCCTTGTGTTGGACAGGTCTCTCTGGTTGTTTTTTTCCCAGTGTGTTGGACAGGTCTCGTTGGGTTGTTTTTTCCCTTGTGTTGGACAGGTCTCTGGTTTGTTTTTTCCCAGTGTGTTGGACAGGACTCTGGTTTGTTTTTTCCCAGTGTGTTGGACAGGACTCTGGTTTGTTTTTTCCCAGTGTGTTGGACAGGTCTCTCTGGGTTGTTTTTTTTTCCTTGTCTTGGACAGGTCTCTCTGGTTGTTTTTCCCCCTTGTGTTGTACAGGTCTCTCTGGTTGTTTTTTCCCAGTGTGTTGGACAGGTCTCGTTGGGTTGTTTTTTCCCTTGTGTTGGAGCAGGTGCTCTGCTTTTTGGCTTGTGTGGAGTTCTCTTCTATTGGAAAATCAGGAATACTTCCACGGCGATCAACGCGCTGTCGAAGCTCCCTTCTCAAAATGAGAGTGTGATCTGTGCTGTGACCTCCATGAATCAGATGCTTTATGAGTTGAACCGCAAAGTGGAGGCGGCCACTGAGGACCGCAGACCACCGGTAAGGTTTGGGACTCGTATGCAGCCAGGAGGGTCACATCTGGGGGAGGACTCATAGCTCGGGTCGGTGAAAAGCTTCCCATAATTAGGAGTGTATTGGATTTCGGACAGCCACCTGGACTCAAGGCTACAGAAAGTACACTGTGAGCCTGCACTGAAGATAAATCATGCTAATCTAATCAGACTCCCCGAGCAGTCTTGGACAGGCTAACTACAAATTATCTGGAGTAAAAGCAACTGAAGAAATGAAACTTCTGTCGCAACCCCTCCCTCCCCGGAGAACTTTCTGTGTGCTCTGTCAGATAAGGCTGAGTGATCCCGTCATCATCAGAACTCTGGCTAATCTGAACGGAGCTCATGGACTTTATCTCACGGCTTCGCCCTCATATGCAAATGTGATTTGTCTTAATTGTTGCTTGCTGGTAGAGTTTTTTGCTGTATCATTTGGTGTCCTGTAAGACAAAATGTGATATATCTTTTTTGTTATACCACTGATTACCCTCATGTTTCCTTCCTTTTTTCCATATCTAAGATTGTGGCGGCGCGGTTTAATTACTGCCGCGGATACGCGCACTCGCCCTTATCTTAAGGACGGGTGTACGTCAATTGCGATGTTTTTGTGCCCCGGTGCAATGACGATGCCAATAAAGATATATTCTATTCTATTCTATTCTATTCTATTCTAAAAAGTCTTGAAATCATTGGAAGTCATTAATTATTGACTGACTTCAGGTTAGATTTGATCATTAGTTAGACACAATATATTTTCCTTATAATATTCTATATATTTTTGATGAAAATCAAATGGATCAAAGTGATAAAAGGAGTGGAATCCATCCAGATCCAGTGAAAATATATTAAAAGAAGAGATCAAAGGCATGGTCTGATAAACAATCAGACACGGAAGGAAGGAAGGAAGGAAGGAAGGAAGGAAGGAAGGAAGGGAGGAAGGGAGGAAGGGAGGGAGGGTTCTGATAGAAAACAGCTGAGCTGGACTTCAGCTCCAACTCTTGTTCCACTTGAACTGCTCACAGTCCAACTTCTCCCAGACGTCTGCTGGAACCATGTGGGCTTCTTGTGAGCCAGATGTTGATGAACCATGTGGGCTTCTTGTGAGCCAGATGTTGATGAACCATGTGGGCTTCTTGTGAGCCAGATGTTGATGAACCATGTGGGCTTCTTGTGAGCCAGATGTTGATGAACCATGTGGGCTTCTTGTGAGCCAGATGTTGATGAACCATGTGGGCTTCTTGTGAGCCAGATGTTGATGAACCATGTGGGCTTCTTGTGAGCCAGATGTTGATGAGTTCAAAGGAACATCTTCCTGGATGTCTTCTTCCCTGACCTCTGACCTCTTCTTGGTGTTGTGAGGGGTGTTAGTGGAATGTTTGGAGCTGAGATACGGAGCAGGTTCTGTGAACAGAACTCACCAGAACCAAGGTTTGGGAGTGTGCAGCCAGATGTTTGTCTGCTGAACATCTGCAGAAACAGGAGACATGTTTTCTTTCTCCTGTCTGCTCTAATGCGTCCACTTGAAGGTACATATACGTATGTTGTTAAAATGTTTCAGTACTGTACAGTACATGTACGTATGTTGTTAAAATGTTTCAGTACTGTACAGTACATATACGTATGTTGTTAAAATGTTTCAGTACTGTACAGTACATATACGTATGTTGTTAAAATGTTTCAGTACTGTACAGTACATATACGTATGTTGTTAAAATGTTTCAGTACTGTACAGTACATATACGTATGTTGTTAAAATGTTTCAGTACTGTACAGTACATATACGTATGTTGTTAAAATGTTTCAGTACTGTACAGTACATATACGTATGTTGTTAAAATGTTTCAGTACTGTACAGTACATATACGTATGTTGTTAAAATGTTTCAGTACTGTACAGTACATATACGTATGTTGTTAAAATGTTTCAGTACTGTACAGTACATATACGTATGTTGTTAAAATGTTTCAGTACTGTACAGTACATATACGTATGTTGTTAAAATGTTTCAGTACTGTACAGTACATATACGTATGTTGTTAAAATGTTTCAGTACTGTACAGTACATATACGTATGTTGTTAAAATGTTTCAGTACTGTACAGTACATATACGTATGTTGTTAAAATGACGTCGGTTTAAGAGATTAGAACATTGTAAGAGTGTGGGAAGAGTTTCTAAAGCCTTAAAATATAGAAATACTAAAATAAATACAACGTTCATACTTCACGGTTCTTCAGCTGTCGTGGTAACCCCCACGATAATCCAGGGACTACTGTATAATCTACTCTGTGCTTATGGCAAGCTTTTTACCATATAATGAGGGGAGGGCTGGCCATAGGGAGGTTCAGGATAATTCATGAACGTCCGGTCAGTTCCAGGCTGAACCTCAGTAAATGTGTGGTGGAAGGAAACCTCCCAGAAGTCCATGAGCCCAGACCAGCTGCTCCACACCTTCCAGACTCATCAGGACCTGCAGATGTTTAGGAAGCACCACTCCAGATGTTCAGACGTGTTGATGTGATGAAGCAGACACTCTCTGAGGCTCTCAGGCCTCCTTCACTCAGCTGCTCCTCCTACAGCTTCTCCAACAGAACGGGCCCACCAAGGTCCAGACAGACTCTTCAGAGCAGCTTCAAGCAGCATGAAGACATCCTGGAAATGCAGCAGGAACATCTGGAAGTCTTCTCCAGCTGCTGAACTCAGCTGCTTTCTTGCCTGTTGAACGTGGAGCAGGTCAGAAGCTCCTGATGTGGGACTGAAAGCTCCTCAGCCTCCTCACAAAGCCTCACTTTGTCTTCTTCTCTCCTCTTTTCTTTCCAGTCGGAGCTGTAGTCTGATCACTCTGAGGTGTGTAGAAGTTCAGTCAGTCCATCCAGATGTTGGTGCTTTGGAACAAACAGTAAATATCTAACCTGCAGCCTGATGGCTGAAAGATTAGTGTGAAAAATCAACATGTTGTTTGAACAGGTCGTATGAGGCGTTGGTTGAAATGAAAGCAACACAATGAGACTCACACAGCACAGGTGGAGTTAGAATATAAAGTTTATTAAAGCTGGAAGCAGCCGAGCTGCACCAAGTCCTCTCCAGCCCCCTCTCCTCTCAGGGGGAGGGGCTTGGCTGCTCACACCTGCTGATGGTTGCAGTGATTGCAGGTGAGGCTTCTATCTGACAAGCAGAACTCCATGTTTATGATTTTACAAAGAGATGCAGGAAGTGAGAGACAAACCTGAAGACAATCCTCATTTGAAAGTTGAAACATGGAGACTGTGAAGACGTTCTCTTCCATGAGCACTAAATGATTTTAGAGACACTGCATTGACGTCCATTCTGATGAAAACTTGAAAAAGTGCTGAGTCTTCAAGAAAACAGAGAAGGACCTGGATCCTCTGCAGTTTGCTGATAGAGCACCCAGAGGAGTCGCTGCTTTTAAACACGTGCAGGGAAAGAGAACACGTGCACAGCTTTTATTCACTGATGTTTGTCTGTTTGACACGGTTCAAGGTCACCTTGGAGCAGAGAGGCTTCTAGAACATTTGATGCAGCTTTGATCCTGTGGGCTGCTTTGACACTTTTTAAGGAGACAGAGAGTGAGAGTGAACTGTGTGGGATCAGCTCTGTTCTTCCAGCGGCGTCCCACAGGGACCACTTCTGTCACCTCTCCTCTTCATCCTGACTCACACACATGTTGCTGTTTGTAAGGTTCATTAGCTGTGGCGGCCATCTTGGAGTGGGTTGTGTGCAAAAGTTAATCCGTTGTGGACTTGAATTCAAAAGTTACTTTAATAGTTTCATTCAGATCTGTCAGCTGGTTCATGAAATATTTTGCTAACAGGAAGAATGTTGACTAACAGTATTTGGTAAAGTTTGATGTAAACGTGCAGTTTCAGGACTCAGAGTTTGTGTTTGGAATGACTCTCAGCTACTACCACACCAAACTAGAAGGACAGAGTTTCTTTTCTTTCAACTCAGTGAAGCTTTCTCTAAACACAACTTGTATCACAATAATTACACACAGTAATTACACACAGTAATTACACATAATAATTACACACAGTAATTACACACAATAATTACACACAGTAATTACACACAGTAATTACACACAATAACTACACACAATAATGACACACAACAAATACATACAATAACGACACACAACAAATACACACAATAATGACACACAACAAATACACACAATTGTAAAGGAAATCTATAGGCCGTTTGTGTAATTAAACACAAACGAGGTCAGTTTACTGACTTACCTATAGTTTTAGGTGCGCATCTCTGAGCAGACTTTTATCTGCACAAACATGCCACCAATTCACGGGGTCTCAACTTTTTCAGAATAAATCAATAAATCTGACGATGTGATTAGCCAGAAATGTAATTTCACAGGAGACTTCAATTTATATTGGTCTACCAAAAAAATAGACCTTTTATTGAAACTATCACAAAAATTACATTAAACATTTGTATCGATATTAGCTCTGATTTAATAACTACGTTGACAAGAATTCAAATTAAAACAAACAGACAGTTGGACCTTTCTGTTGGCACATTACTTAAAGTTTACCATGATGAAAACAAACATAAGGAGGAGTTTAAGGAGGAAAGATAAAAGATTGAAATGAAATGGTTGAATCTTATCTTGAGATGTTTAACCAGAGATAGCACCCTCTGCTCGGTTTCGGCTGGACGTCCGTCCCGTGATGAAACACTTTTACCTTCGTGAAGATGATCCTGTCTCAACTCCGGTAAATTAGTCAAGCCAGACGTGCATGCTGCTGCGTTTTACAGGCGACCACTTTCATCTTGCCACGGTCTCGAGACCGTCTGCGTCGGCCTCCCAGAGTGATGCCCAGCTCTGGTTTTGTTCAAGATAACTTCAGAAAGAGTGTCACCGCTTGGAGCTGTGACACTCGAAGGGGTTCACAGCTGACGTGCTGTTTGAACCTTTGCTGAAGACGTGGGTCGAGTTGGCACAATGACCGGGCGTCTCCAGCTTTCTCCAGGGAAGAGAACAGGTTGACAGTTCGTTCTCCTCGAAACTCTAACTTCCAAATAGGAAGTGCCCATTATATGGGAGGCGGGATCTGACCCACCTCCTAAATGACTACTGGCTGAACTAACAAAATAAAAGATGGAAGTTTAATTCCATAAGCAGAAAGACTCTTGACGGACACCAGGAAAACTGTTTACATAAATCGGCCAGATGGCCTGCCTGTGAGCACAGCTAATGTTATGTCTAACTTTCACAGACAAAACAGAGAAGGAAGCTGAACAGCTAACAGTTTACCCTGAACTGTGTCTTAGAATCAGAGCCTGCTCGCTTTTGCAGAAATAAACCAGCCGAAGGGTCAAAGTCATGCAAGTAACAGATCATCATTGAAATGACAAAAATACTGTTTGATCAATTCTGAATTAACACACATTAAAGAGAAAGTTCAATCTGATTAATTAGTGTCCATTAATTCATACTAATTGTTAACCAAAATAGTGTTTACTCGTCTCCTTGAAGGCTTCAAGAAGGTGTAACACTGAGAGTTTCAGAGAGATGCAGAGAGGTGTACTTGAAGGTCAAGCCTAAAATAACAGAGGCTAGGTGTATCACTACACAATAATGACACACAACAAATACACACAATAATGACACACAACGAATACACACAAAAATGACACAATAACTACACACAATAATGACACACAATAACGCACAATGACACACAACAAATACACACAATATTGACACACAATGACTCACAATAATGACACACAATAACAACACGATGACATAGAATTATGACACACAACAAATACACACAATAATCACACACAATAATGACACACAACAAATACACACGATAATCACACACAATAATGACACACAACAAATACACACAATAATCACACACAATAACTACACACAATAGTGACACACTACAAATACACACAATAATCACTCACAATAACTACACACAATAATGACACACAATAATGACACAAAAATAATCACACAAAATAATGACACAATGACACACAATAATACACACAACAAATACACACAGTAATGACACACAACAAATACACACAATAATGACACACAACAAATACACACAATGACACACAATAATTACACACAATAACGACACGAAGACACACAATAATAACACACAATTATTACATATAATATAGACACACAATAATTACACACAATAATTACACACAATAATCACACACAATAATCACACGCAATAATGACACACAATAATGACACACAATAGGTACACACAATAAGTACAGACAATAAGTACACACAATAAGTACACACAATAAGTACACACAATAATGACACACAATAACGACACGAAGACACACAATAATGACACACAATTATCATTACATATAATATAGACACACAATAATTACACACAATAATTACACACAATAATCACACACAATAATCACACGCAATAATGACACACAATAATGACACACAATAGGTACACACAATAAGTACAGACAATAAGTACACACAATAAGTACACACAATAAGTACACAGTGTGTGTGTACCTCCTCCAGATGTGCACAGTGGTGCTTGTCTTTTCCTGGACACTTTTGTTCAGCGTGTTCAAGTGACTCGTCTTCTCCACCATGAAGTGACACTTGTCCAGATCATCTAGATCTCCCAGACCTTTGCTTTCCAACAAGGTCTTCACATGGTCCAGACCTTTGCTTTCCAACAAGGTCTTCACATGGTCCAGACCTTTGTTTGAAGAGCAACCGAGCTTGTAGTGTCATTATAAAAGCTTTCAATTATTTTACAAAAATTTGACCCAAAGCCAAATAAGTGTAATACTCTGAATAGAAACTGATGCTCCAACATGTCAAAGGCTTTGTAGAAGTCTAAGAAAAGAATGAAGCCTTTGTCCTCAATCAGATCATTGTATTCGAGTAAATCTTGGACGAGTCTAATGTTGTCGTGAATTGATCTTTTAGACATAAAACCTGTTTGAGTTTCAGAAATCACATCCTTAAGACCAGTTTTCAATCTATTTGTGTATATATATGTTAATAATTTGTAGTCACAGTTTAAGAGGGTGATTGGGCGGTAGTTGTCTAGAACTTTTCTGTCTTTTTCTGGTTTTGGAATAAGTGTGATAATTCCCTGCTTCATGCTGTGTGGAAGAGAGTTATTATCTATGGTCTCTTGAAAGACCTGGAATATAAATTCTCTGAGACAGTCCCAAAAATGTCTATAGAAATTAGCAGTAAGGCCATCAGGGCCGGGGGATTTATCAAGTTTCAAACACATGATAGTACGGTCTAGCTCTTCTATATTAATATCTTTGTCACAGTTTTCCTTGAAATCCACAGAGATCTGAGGGATGAATTGTTTCACTTGGTCTAACAGGAGGTCGCTATCTTGAGATGAAAAAGAGGAGCTGTAAAGCTTTTGATAAAAGTTGCTAATTTCTTTTGCTATTAAAGTTTGGTCTGTACACTCCTCATTGTTAATAAGGAGTGATTGAATGTGTTTTTTAGTTTGCCTCCTCTTTTCTAGTCTACAGAAGTAAGCACTGTTTTTTTCTCCTTCTTCAATCCATTTAGCTCTGGATCGGATAAAAGCACCCCGGGCCTTTCTTTCATAGATGGCGTCTAGTTTAGACTGTAAGGTCAAAAGGTTATTTTTGTCTGCATCATTTAGTGTCTGTTTAACACATAATGAGTTTAAATCCTTAACTAATTTTGTTTCTTCCAGGTCATTGTTTTTTTTTATTTTTTTGCTAAAGGAAATAGAATGAAGCCGTATCTTATATTTTAGGTATTCCCATTTTGAAGTGTAGGTTATTATAGATTCATCTAGAAATATCTTTTTTACTAGTTCTTTGATTTCTTTACAATAGAGATCATTTTTTAAGAGATCTGCGTTGAATTTCCAGTATCCTGCATGTCTTAAAGTCTCAGGAGCAGGAGTAATTAGTAAATTGATGCTGCAATGATCTGTAAGGGGAGTTTTAGACATGTCACAATCTGATGTTAGTTTGAGGATATCATCCGTACCTAACCAGAAATCAATTCTAGATCTGCTTGAAGCATCTGGTCTGAACCAAGAAAATTGCTTTTGGTTATCATGTTTCTCTCTCCATAAGTCAATAAGTCCTAAGTTGTTACAGAAATCAGACATAATGTGGTTTGGACGGGAGTTTTCATATTTGTTTGGGTGTCTGTCAAGACTTTCATTCATAACCATATTCCAGTCCCCGCCTAATAATACAAAGTTTGTTGGGAATCTTTGTTTAAGTTGTTTAACATTAGCTTCAATAGTTGTAAGAAGCTCCTTGTTTTTTGAAGTGTTGCAGTAACCATAAATGTTACCTAGGATTATTAGTGCATCCTCGATGTGTAATATGGAGAAAGACCAATGACCATCACTATCATTTTTTGTAAATATTATTTTCCCTGGGAAGTTATTCATTAATATAGCCACACCAGCTGATTTGGATGTGCCATGTGAATAAATAATTTTTTCTCCCCATTGGTTTGACCAAAATTTTTCATCGGAGTCAGTAGAATGAGTTTCTTGAAGAAGAATACAGTGTGGGTTCTTGTTTTTACAGTACAGAAATATTGCCTTCCTTTTGACAATCTCTCTGAGGCCCCTTACATTTAAAGACATAAACTTAAGATTGGTTTTTAAAGACATAAAATAAAAAATAAAAAGAATAACTACACAAACCTTAAAATTTGAGGATTAGTTAGAGTAGAATTAACTTAAGGCAAGCCCCTATAAAAGTCAAATATTGCCCTTTTTTGTTATATCATTCAAAAGAGAAAGAATATTCTTACATCTGCAAAAAAAAACACTGAACTTAAACCAACTTCACTCCTTTTTCATTCAGGTGAGAACAATAAGGAACACAGGAGTGCATGTAAGAAGAACTGTTCTGAAAAACGCTTAATTGAGAATAAAAAGTAAACTGTACTGTATTCAGAAAGGAGACGAGGCTTTGATCACCTTGCCGTCGATCACTGCAACATGACCTCTGTAAAAAGCCACCTTGCCCTGAGATCTGGCTTTTGTAATTTTAGGCCACAGTTCTTCTCTTGCCAGCCGGTCTTCTTTTATGAAATCTTGAGCAAAACGAAGGCCTTGTTCTTTACACACTGTTGAATCCTTCGTCACCTTCGAAACCGTGTCACGATGGCGCCTCCTGGTGAACTGCATGATGACCTGACAAGGTCGACCTGCATCTTTTCTTCCCACTCGGTGAATCGTGTCGATCACATCTTCTACCTGGTCTGCCCACTGCGGTAAGATTCTTGAGAGCAGCTGCTCTGCCTTTTCTCTGAGGTTTTCTCCATCTTGCTCTTTGAGCCCCGACAGCCTCAGGTTCCATCTGCGCTTGTCTCTGTCAGCTTCCAGAAGTTTCTGCTTCAGAGCTGTGTTTTCTTTTTCCACTGAAGCAAGCTTTTCTTCAAGATTTTCGACAGTAGATTTACATTTGGTTATGTCGAGTGTATTCTGGTCCACTTGGAGTGTAATACGAGCGACCATTTCTGAATTTTCTTTCAGCTGTCTGCCAAAGTCATCAAATCTGTTCTCCAGACTTTTAATGGCTGTTATGAGAGCAGCTAAAGAGCTTTCATCCACTGTTGCTTGCTTTTTTGCTGGTGGGGGCTTACTTGGAGATGCTTCCAGCTGTCTTCTTGTACCAGAGGCACTTTTTGACGTCTCCATCGGTGTTTCCGTGCTGGCAGCAGCAGCATAGCTATGCATGTTTAGCTTAGCATTAGCGTTAGCTGACTTAGCGTTAGCGTTAGCTTGTTTCAAACGAGGGAAGTCTTTCTCGTTACCGGCAGCCATCTTTTCACGAGGTTCTTAATTTTTTAGAGGAGATGTTCTGATCTACCTTGGAGATGAAGCAGTGTTCAGCAGTGTTCCAAAAGGGCCAGTTTTGTAGTAAGTTCGGGGCTGCACGAGTGGAGCTCAAAACAGCACGTGTGCCCACATCGCCATCTTGCCGGCAACTATATAATATCTATGAGAACAACAAACACTGACGTCACAACTGAGCAACTTCCGGTTTAACGTCACTTCCGTTAGCTGCTGCTCTTCAAAATAAGAGCTCGAACTGAGCTGCTCTTCAACTCTACATCCTTCAGTTTCTGTGTTCCCATGGCAACTTGTAAATATTTCACTGAATTTAGACCCATCTGATGTAGTTTAAGAAGGATTAGTATTTAATCAAAGAGTTGTGATTTAAACTCTTCAAATCACTGAGACTCAGGGTTCAATCAAACTTTGTTAAAAAAAATGTATTTTTCTTTTGTTTTGTTTTCTCTCTTTTGTTTTCTATTGTTTATTGTTTGTTTATTGTTTATTGTTTAAGGAAATTCTACCATTGCTGTTCATCAAAAAGGCGTTCAATACAAGATCAACTGGACTTTATTTGTAACAGAAAACGTTTCGACTCCCATCCGGGAGGCTTTCTCAATTCCATGTACAAACTGAAGCCTTTTTGATTTATCATGTCCTGGACGACTGAGAATCTTCACCAGCATATTGCTGTTCATTGTTCTTTAGTTTTAGCAGGTCGCTTTCGTAAATGAGCCCATGAGGTTTAATAAGATTTACCTGACTAAATAAAGGTTGAATTGTTTTTAATAGAAAGTTTCTCAGTGAAATCTTCTGAAAGACACTTTCTTTAAACATATTCTAGAATAATAAAGTTCACTCTTTGCATTTCAACAGTGGTATTTTTTCTTAAATATTGGGTTTATCTTCTCAGGTGTCAGACACTGTTAACATAAAAATATACAAATCAATAAAATGAACATTCATATTTCTACTTTAAAAAGTTTTATTTTCAAATGTAGTGTTTCAAAGCACAGCTGTGAGGAGTTGATCCAGATCTATAGATCAATAGATATCAGTTGTGCATTAGAAGAAACAGCTGCTGTGCAGATGTGTGTGTGGCAGATCACATCTGTGTTCAGCAGCATCCAGTTTGCCTCATGCAACAGGTCAGAGAGAGTCCTGTCCAGCACCTCAAAGGTGAGACAGGTCTGCCCCATGTACTGGAACCAGTCCTAGAACTGGACCAGGTTACAGGCTCTGTGTTCAGGACACTGATCATGTTCATCAGGAACATCTGGAAAACAAGACGAGGACACAAACTACCGTATTTTCCGATGTACAGGTTGCACCTTTTTATGTTTTTTCAAGGCCTGCGACCTATACTCAGGTGCGACCTATATATGGCTTGTTATCACTTTCGGTGAAACAAATTTTTAAATCCAGCTCATTTCACAATTACGTTCATTTATTAAGGAAAAGTTCAGCTCAGACATATATTTGCTATAATTTTTATCAAACAAATAATTGTTTTTAAGTGTTAATCTTCTTAAAAGCCTTGCTGTGCGCTCCTGTGGCAGACATTTGCAGCAGAGCTAAACGTAGGTGCGACCTATACACCAGAAAATACTGTAGATGATGTAATGAAAGATGAGCAGCTTGTGGTGCATCTTCAAGCAGAGCAGAAAGAAAAGTGTTGAATCGTCATGAACACACGTCTGGGATCAACCTCTTTATCAGAGTCCTGGAAACATCTGGATCCTTCTTCAGGATCTGAACAGCTGCTGTCTCCTTGGTCTTCAGGCTCAGACATTTGTCCACTTGGACAAAAACAGCCTTCAGCAATAAACTCCAGGACGGAGTGATGAGAGGAGCCGCCGAGCAAAGTTTGACCAGCTTTAATGTGTCAGCTTTAGTCAGTGTGACTGTGGACAGAAACTTGTTCAAGTTCTTTTTTCTTTTTGTCATTCCAGACACATTTAAATCACAGAGACATCAAATCACATTTCTTCATCAAATAAACAACAATCAGGTAGAAAAACTGTCATCAAGTCCTAAAGTTCAGCCATTCTCTTAGAAAAAACATCAAATAGTTGTGTAACATCATTACATGTTGTATAAATATAGAATACAGGCTGATCCATGAATCAAATGAGATCAACTTTATTAATAAAGCAGATTTAAACAACAAGAGTTGACCAATGTGCTGAACAACAAACTCCAAAATAACATCCATAAAACAACAAAGTGAAGGTGTTCAAACACAACATTTAAGAACAAGTCCAAATCTATTCTTAAAGGAGTCAATGAAAAAAGACTTGAGCTGCTAAAATCATTGGAAGCCAAAGGAAATGAACTTTTCAGTTTGAAACGTCTCAATCCAGAGGCTGAACATGATGGAGAGTAGAAGACTGTTGAGGCTCTTGTTGAATTCTTTCACTTTGAATTCTTCAACTTCACCTGGATCAAACTGGAACACATTTCTAAAGGCTCCGGCAGAGCTCAGCGTACTGCCTGTATGCCGCTCTACGCGCGTATTTTGTGCGCACGCATTCGTTGGCACAGCTCTGCTTTCGTTCTCACGTTAAATGCTCGCGTTTTCGCTCCAAATTCTTGTTGTAATCTGAGCAGCTGCGTGCAGAGCAGGACAAACTGAGGTCACTGATTGGTCACTTGCTGACACGCCTACTGAAATGATTGACAGCTCGAGTGGGAGAAGGCATGAGCTGGCTCGGCTGCAGCCGCTGCGGTCTTTCTAAACTTTATGTTAATAAAAAGTTCTAAAAAATAAAAATAAAAACAGGGAGCACTTTTCCTGCAGCCCACAGCATACCAGGAAATAGTTAAAACATCGCGCAGCCAGGTAGGACATGGATTCATTCATTTCAGTCATGGAGTGAACGGAGGATGAAGCGATTACTTGACTTTTGGCAAAAAAAAACAAAAGAAAAGGCCCGATCAGCGATGAAGAAGGGGAATTTAATTCATTTGTGTAACATACAAAACAGTCCGGCCAGGGGCAGTTTATTGTGAGACAACGCGCATCGCGGTCGTAAAATTTGAGCTTTGCGCGTTCGTGCCCTGCAGGGCTACGCTTGTGCCTCAACGTACGTACGGCGTAGTGTGGCATACTGCCTGTACGCTGAGCTCTGCCGGGCCCTTGACTCACTCCTTTGATTCTGTCAAACAGATGTGAGCAAGAGGAAACAGCTGTTAAAGGAACACTGGCCTCAACCACCACATGCTGCTGAAATCACTTGTGGACAACATTTTCCACTGATGATCCACAGAAAACTCATCTTGTGTGCAGCGCCTGGCAGCCGCGCCCCTCACTAAAGTCTCCACAAGCTGCGGTGGTGATGAGGGCGGGGGAGCAGACCTCACCGCCGCGGCCGTCAAATTGTTCATATTTTTAGATTTTGGAGGCATCTTGATTTATAGAAGAGCTATTATAAAGTTTAGAGGACAGGCAATATACATGAAATGCCCAAATGCACCTTTTTAGAATAACAATTTGCAGGGTTGCAGGAGCTCCCTCCGACACATCTTACTCCATCAGGTGCAAAACCGGAAACCATCTAATGATTGTTAACATTTATTGATATTTTTACATTTTGAGTCAAAAGAAAATATTGGATTCCATCTATCTTCCATTCATCTGTCCGTCTTGTATTGTCTTGTATTTTGCCAAAAACAAACAAACAAAAAAAACAGAGAACTCTGCAAACAGATGTGCTTTTTATAAAATTGTGGAGTACCTTATTTTTTTGACTATAAGGTACATTTAAAATCCTTTAATTTTCTCAAAAATTGACAGTGAGCCTTATAATCCAGTGAGTCTTCTGTATTAATTCTGGTTGTACTTACTGACCCCAAACCGATTGTATGTGGTTATTACGAATGAGTTAGATAAAGTTTGACTTATCTGACTGTTTTGTTTTGACAATGCGCCTTATAATCTGGTGCGCCTTATGTATGAAAACAGACCCCTTCATTGATATTGACCCTTATCATCTGGTGCACCTTATAGTCCAAAAAATATGGTAATTGCGTATCCTACTTTGAAGAATAAAGCATAAAGTTAAAGTGAGAATAATTTACTTTGTGTGTTAGTACTAGTATCCACATATTTGCAAAGGAGATGACAGGAAAACTGTTAAATTAGTTATTTTTTGTGGGTACATCATCCTATAAAATTCAGTTTTATGTTAGTTTTGGTCAAAGCTTGAAAGAGCTGCTGCAGAGGGACCAAAGAGCCGCATGTGGCTCCAGAGCCGCAGGTTGCAGACCCTTGTTCAAGGCAGTCTCAGTTTCCCTCCATAGCTACAAACTTAGCACATATGTGTTAGCGGAAGCGCTAGAGTTGTGTAACACAAAAACCTTCCGGCTAGACCACAGTGCTCTGAATAGTTTAACAAAGCTTCTGCCTCGAGGATTTTTTTTGTAATCAAGGTACTCAAATTATTTAAGGAATTGTTTCAGCCCTATTAAGGATATAAAAGGTATGAAACCAAATGTATCCTCTTAAGTGAATTTCTTTTCTGGGTTTGAAAACACAATTACAAATTAAAAATAATTAGTGAAAATACAACAAAGTGTAAATAACAAAACACCCTCCAAAGACTTGAGTTCAAAGAAATATTCCCAGAAAGTCTCTCTGTGGGCCCCGCCTGCCTTTGAAAGTTGACAGTGCTGTGACAGGAGCGGCACTAACACAGTCGGTTAGTATCTTTGATGAAAGTGCAGCAGTGCATACAGGAGAAAAACTGAAGCTAAAGTATCAATCTCATTACACTGGTATTGATCAATATCAATACCCATGTTGATATCGATATTACAGATATTTGGATCGATACACCCACCACTAGTTGGCTTGTTATGCTGCCTTAAGCTAAGAATACTAGAGGACAAATTGACCTAATTTCCTTAAATGAATTGTTAAAATTGAATCATTTTCATTTCATATTTGTATCTTAACGTGATTCTTGACTGCCACTGTGTATCTGTTACTTTGTAGGAGGTGGTGAAGAGACGACACAGGAGACGGGATGTAGTTCTTCACTTTTAATCAACTCCTACTCAACTGGCGGGAAAACCACCCAACACCGCCTTATATACCAACACAACATCCGGTCCTCTGGACCTTTCACAATAAAAGCATCCTGTAACACATTCGGTCCACTGGGTGTGAGTAGAGCCCCCTAGTGGTCCACCACACACGCCCCCCCAGAACACCCAGTAAGGTCCATCACTAGTCCCGCATTTTAGGTTTGATTAAACGACCAGAACGGCTGAACCTGGGCCCTGCAGAACCAGTCTGATGAAGCGGAGGGCTCCGAGGAGGGCCTGCAGAAGATTCGGGCTCCAATGGATGTTGAGAGTCTCTGGCAGGGGGACAGCAGTCCGTTAACAATGTGGATGGAGGTCTGCCCCTGCGAGGAGCCTGGGCCGTAACAACCTGATCATCTGACACAACATGAGCTGGTTTAAGCCTATCGATACAGACAGTCTCAGTACGACCCCCTAAATCTAAAAGGAAATGTTTTGGACCTGGTTGAAGAACCCGAAACGGTCCATCATACAAAGGCTGTAGTGGTGTCCTGTGTGCATTGTGTTTGACAAAAACAAATTTAGAGGACTCCAGACTCTTAGGGACAAATGACTGCGGTAAACAATGATGTACCGGGCCAGGGACACGAAAAGGGGCCTCCTGAGGTGAAAAATGGAGCAACGGTGGAGCAAACTGTGGTGAGGGTACCTCAGGTAAAAACTCACCGGGGACGCGCACAGGTTGACCGAAAACCAGTTCAGCCGGGGAAGAGCTCAGGTCCTCTTTGGTTGCGGTACGTAAACCCAACAAAACCCAGGGAAGACGGTCAATCCAGTTGTCACCGGTCAATGCAGCACGCAGTGCAGCTTTCAATGATCTGTGAAACCGTTCACACAAACCATTAGCTTGGGGGTTGTAAGCGGTGGTCCTGTGAACGTTAGTCCCCAGACTCTTGGCCATGGTAGACCAAAGTTCAGAAACAAACTGCGGGCCCCGGTCTGATGTAATGTCTGAAGGGGGGCCAAAACGCGCCACCCAGGTAGACAAAAATGCCCGGGCCACCACTGCAGATGTCGTGGATGTCAAAGGAACCACCTCAGGCCACCTGGTGGTCCGGTCTATCATAGTCAGCAGATGAGTAAAACCTTGTGATGGAGGCAGAGGGCCCACCAGGTCTACGTGCACATGATCAAACCGCCGACCTGGGATGGAGAAGGGTTCCAAAGGTGCTTTGGTGTGCCTGTTAACCTTAGCGCGCTGGCATGGGACACACGCTGCTGCCCACTCCTTAACTGCTTTACGCAGACCGGGCCAAACAAACTTTGAACTGACCAGTTTCACCGAGGCTCTAACACCTGGATGAGAAAGGGAATGTAAGGAGTCAAAAACGCGGCGTCGCCATGAAACTGGAACCAGGGGGCGGGGCCTGCCAGTAGAAACATCACAGAGCAGGAGGGGACCTCCGTCATTCACCTGCCGTTCCTCCAACTCGAGGCCCGTGGGCCCGGACTGGAGCTCGAGTATTTCTGCGTCGCTACGTTGGTCCGCAGCCATAGCAGAAAAATCGATGCCAACGTATACGGGAGAGATCAGCACCCGGGAGAGACAGTCGGCCACCACGTTGGATTTTCCAGCCACATGCTGAATGTCTGTAGTAAATTCAGACACCGCTGCGAGGTGGCGTTGCTGGCGAGCAGACCAGGGGTCAGAAATTTTTGACATCGCAAACACCAAGGGTTTGTGGTCAACATATGCAGTGAACCGGCGGCCCTCCAGGAAAAACCTGAAATGGCGTGTGGCCAGGTAAAGCGCCAGCAACTCTCTGTCAAAAACACTGTATTTCAGCTCATTGTCCCGCAGCGTACGGCTGAAAAATGCAAGCGGCTGCCAAACCCCGGAAACCTGCTGTTCTAACACAGCCCCCACCGCAACATCAGATGCGTCGGTTGTTAAAGCTATTTGCGCCGCTGGGGATGGATGGGCCAAAAGGGCAGCAGTGGCCAGTGCAGCTTTAGCATCACCAAATGCCTGTAGGCGTTCTGGTGTCCAGTCCACGCTGTCGTTGGGCTTTTTCTTTTTCAGCGCTCCATAGAGCGGACGCAGCAGTTGTGCTGCCCTGGGGAGGAAACGGTTATAGAAGTTAACCATTCCCAAAAATTCTTGTAGCGCTTTAACAGACTGGGGCTGTGGGAAATCTGACACCGCCTGCACTTTGTTTGGTAACGGGACGGCACCACTTGCAGAAATGCGGTGGCCCAAAAAGTCAATGACTGGCAGCCCAAACTGGCATTTCGCTGTATTTACAATCAGGCCATGTGCTGCCAGGCGCTGAAAAACCTCACGGAGGTGGGACAAGTGCTGCTCAGCCGAGCTGCTAGCCACCAGGACGTCATCCAGGTACACAAATACGAAGGACAGACCCCTTAGGACTGAATCCATCAACCGCTGAAATGTTTGTGCTGCACCTTTAAGACCAAAAGGCATGCGCAAAAACTCAAAAAGGCCGAAAGGCGTGATAACAGCGGTCTTAGGGACATCCTCCACATGCACAGGAACCTGGTGGTACCCCCGTACTAAATCTACTTTAGAAAAAATGGAGGTCCCAGCCAGGTGCACTGAAAAATCCTGGATGTGGGGGATGGGATAACGATCGTTCTCTGTGATGTTATTAAGGCGGCGGAAATCCCCACATGGTCGCCATTTGCCATCTGCCTTGGGCACCATGTGGAGGGGGGAGGCCCACGGACTGTTTGAGCGCTGCACGATGCCTAAACGCTCCATGTTAGCAAACTCTTCCTGTGCTATTGCTAGCTTAGTAGCATCAAGGCGGCGTGCACGTGCGAACACCGGGGGGCCCGTTGTGGGAATATAATGTTCGACCCCATGTTTTGTGTTTGTGTTTGCAAAATCAGGAACAGTCAGCGAGGGGAATTCAGACAATAAACGCTGAAACACATTACCCGAAGCTAAAAAGTTAGCATGCATTAAAGGCCCAGCTCCTCGCGTCTCACAAGGCAGTGACGAAAAAGACACAGCGTCGATCAAACGTCTGTTAGCTAAATCAACCAGGAGCCCGTGAGCACAAAGAAAATCAGCCCCTAAAATAGGGACTGAGCTAGCAGCTACCACAAAGTTCCACTGGAAGTCCCGTTCATGGAAACGAACAGTCACCAACCTTTCGCCAAACGTCTTGATGGGATAGCCGTTAGCCGCGGTTAGCTGCGGCCCGCAGCCTTCTGCTAACCTGTCGGAGCCGGTCGGGGGAACGAGGCTCTTCTGCGAGCCGGAGTCCACCAGGAACCGCCTCCCCGACCTCGAGTCTTCGATGAAAAGCAGCCTTTCCTTGTCGCCAACGGCCGCGACTGCTAGCGGGCGCTGGCGTACTCGTTTCCCTGCGGCTTGAAACTGCACGGTGGGACACACCGTCGTGCTTTGGCGCCAAAACGCTGGTGGAAGAAACAAAAGGCAGCTCCTGACCGCCTGCGGGCGACTCCTGCTACGACCACTGGCTCGTCCGGCGCTGAGGGCGATGCTTGAAGCTCGGGCGCCGCTGGAGATCCGGGGACCGCCGCTTGGACCGCGAACGTCCTCGCAGCCAGCAGGATGCGGTCGGCTTCGCGGGCCAGCGAGCGGTAATCCTTCTGCTGCAGAAACGGGGAGTTGGCCAGGGCTGTGCGCACTGGAGCCGGAAGCCGGCGGAGGAAGAGGTGTAGAAAAAGAAACTCACAGTCTGTTGATCCTCTCAAAGACAACATGCCTTCCATGAGCTCGAGAGCTGTGCCGTCGCCCAAATCAGAGAGGGAAAACAGTTTCTCGGCGCGCTCCGCGTCTGAGAGCGTGTAGCGCTGCAGAAGGAGCTCCTTGAGGGCGTCGTATTTTCCCTGTGCAGGAGGGTCTTCGAGCAGGCTCATTACCCGCTGGGTGGACAATGGGTCCAGTGAAGCGACCACATGGTGGTATTTGGTGTCGTCTGCAGAGATCCCGCGAAGAGCGAACTGTGATTCGACGTGGGCGAACCACGACCGAGGTGCGTGCAGCCAGAAGTCCGGGATTTTAACGGCCACCGCAAAAGCGAGCGGGGCCGCCGGTGGGGGTTCCACCGCGGACAGCTGAGGAGAGCTGGCTGGACCTTCAGATGTCGTCATATTCAGTTCACGTAGGTCACCAGTGTAGGAGGTGGTGAAGAGACGACACAGGAGACGGGATGTAGTTCTTCACTTTTAATCAACTCCTACTCAACTGGCGGGAAAACCACCCAACACCGCCTTATATACCAACACAACATCCGGTCCTCTGGACCTTTCACAATAAAAGCATCCTGTAACACATTCGGTCCACTGGGTGTGAGTAGAGCCCCCTAGTGGTCCACCACAACTTACAAACCCAGCCGGTCGAAGCAGATGACCACTTGTCCTGGGCCTGGTACTGCTAAAGGTTTCTTCCTCATGAGGGAGTTTTTCCTTTCCACTGTCACCTTCATGCTTGCTCAAGATGAGAGCTTTGTGATGGAGTTAAATTCAAAGTAGTGTGCTCCTCAGATAGTCTTAAATTATTATTTTTATGTATGAATGTTTCTGTTCAGTGCCCTGAGATGACTCCTGTTATGACTTGGTGCTCTTTAACCAAACTGAACTGAATTCAATCCAGGAGCCCCAAATAAATAATGAGTGCTGTACATGCTCATACTTTTCATGTTCATACTTTTCATTTGGCCAAAATTTCTAAAAATCCCTTTTCTTATTGGTCTTATTATAATTTTCTGAGATACTGAATTGGGGAATTTCATTAGTTGTCAGTTATAATCATCAGAATTAAAAGAAATAAACATTTGAAATATATCAGTCTGTATGTGATGAATGAATATAATATACAAGTTTCACGTTTGAATGGAATTACTGAAATAAATGAACTTTTCACAATATTCTGATTTTTTTAAACAAATTTATTCATTTTAAAATACAACACAAAACAATCCCATATGTGAGAGTATACAATAAAAATAAAATGAAGGGTAGCAGAATGAAGGGGAAAAAAACTTATCTGCCCCCTCTTTCAAACAATCAATTCAAACAAAAAACATCAACAAGTAACAGAACAAAAAAGAACAACTCCCTATAATTATCAAACTACAATACAACACACAATGTACTATTTCATATATATAGATTTGCAATAATTTAGTTTTGATCATTTTCTTAAATGTAAACATTGATTTTGCATTTTTAATTTCAGTCTCCAAATCGTTCCACAATCCAATTCCCTGGACTGAGGCTGACCGACCCTTAAAACTGATTCTATATTTCGGCTTTACAAAAATCTCTGTTCCCTTAAGCTTATAACAGCTTTGACGTTTAACAAAATGTATTTGGATATTCAGTTCATTTTTATGAGCTCTATACATAACTGAAATAATATTATCATTTTATAATTATAATTTTAATCTTATAATTTTAAGACCAGCACCTATATATTTGGATTCTGACTGTACAGAGAGGTGCTGGCTCTGACTCCATCTGCATGCAGGACTATTGATGCTTGCTGTTCTGTTTGCTCAACCTGAAATGGGTAAAAAGGCCTTTGTCCATTCTGCACCTACTAGTCAAGTCAAGTCAGTTTTATTTATATAGCACAGTTAAAACAGATAAACTGTTATCAAGGTGCTTCACACACACAACATAAAAGAGGTTTAAAAATTTACAGAACAGTATCACACATCAATAGTAACAATTATGATATTAACAGCAGTAAAAGTATAAGAAAAATGTATGAGAAAAATATTAATATTAAAATGAAAACAGTAAATATATATACACTACGTCAACTCACACAGTATGAAACACCAGAGAGAAAAGATGGGTTTGTAGCAGGGATTTGAACATGTGAAGGGAAGAGGCCTGTCTAATGTTGGGGGGCAGGTTGTTCCAGAGTTTAGGGCCGGCGACTGAAAACGCTCGATCTCCACGGAGCTTTAGTCTTGTTTTTGGAACCGCCAAGAGCATCTGATCAGATGATCTCAGGGCCCGCGGTGGAACATATGGTTCCAGCAGCTCGGAGAGGTAGGGGGGAGCGAGGCCATTAAGGCATTTGTAGGTCAACAGCAGGATTTTAAAGTCGACTCTAGTTCGCACGGGGAGCCAGTGCAGGGAGGAGAGAACAGGTGTAATGTGCTCAAACCTACGTGTACCGGTTAAAAGCCGAGCTGCTGCATTTAGCACGAGCCGGAGATGTGAGAAGGAGGCCTGGCTGATCCCAGCATACAATGCATTGCAATAATCCAGGCGGGTTGTGATGAATGCATGGATTAGTGTCTCAAGATCAGGTCTGGACAGCACCGGCTTGAGCTTAGCTACCTGCCGCAGTTGGAAGAAGCTCTTCTGGAGAACGAAGCTGATTTGTTTCTCGAACTTAAGGTCCGAGTCGATAACCATCCCAAGATTTTTTACAGAGTTTTTGAGATAGGGCTGGAGGGAGTCCAAGTTTATATGATCAGAGGCGGCAGCTGAGCTAGGGCTGAAGATTACTTCAGTCTTCTGGTCATTAAAACTTAGGAAGTTTGAAGCCATTCAAGTCTTAATGTCATCCAGACATTTTAGGAGAGAGTGGAGGGAGCCTGTATTTGCTTGTTTCAGTGGCAGATATATCTGGCAATCATCCGCGTAACAATGGAACAAAATTCCATGTTTTCTTAGGCCCTGTTTACACGGACACCGTGTGGGGGAAACGGATGTTTTGGGTATGTTAATTAGGTGAAAAGTTTTGCGTTGACACGGTCGAATTCTGTGGATACGACTCTCTCCCCCTCCACCCCCCGTCCTCATGATTTCACTGTAGTTACCATGCTGGGCCATTAGATGGCGCTGTGATTTTTGGAACCTTCACTACTGCGCATGCGTGCTTCCTGAGGTAAACAGAGGCAGCCTGCCTCGTCTGTTTTCCTCTCTGGCTAAAATCAGCTAACTACAAGTTGTTGTCAACAAGTTAACAAGTTAAAGCTGGAATTTGGATAAGAGTCAACAGATTTGACACCAAGTGGGACCGCTTCATCTAACAAGCTGCACACCAGACGCTCAGTGGACTGTGGATCAGAACCGGACTTTACTCCGTGATAAGCAGCTGATTACAGCAGGTAAATCAACGTTCTTAATGTAATGTTTGCTTGTGTTTACTTTGATCACACAACAACAGAGTTTTTTTAAATTTATTTATTTATTTCTGCCAGGTGGAGAAGCTGTCGTTCCAACAAACAGGCAGACGGTTCGGCAGTTCTGATGGGTCCAGATGAACACACAGCAAGAGTCCAGTTCATTAACGTAGTTACAGTTCGGTTCACGTGTTTTAATAGTGTGTTCAGTTTAATTCTCAGTGTTTGTGTTGTAAACTTTGTGGTGCTGAATAAATAAATAAATAAAAAATAAACCTGGTGTCTTCATTTTCACAGCACGTTACGCACTGTTTAAAAAATGTAACGAGTCCAGATAGATACTGTAGTTCAGATAAATTTACATCTCCCACGCCAACATAAATACTGTTTATTATTGTTAAACTGTTATATTTTGCAGCGTGACACGTGAAATGTCAGACTGTCCGCGCATGCGGGCTGCGCGCATGTGGTTGACACAAAAGCTCCACGGGAGATGTTTACATTATCAGCGGGGGGTCAGCGAAAAACTTCCACCTTGAGAGCAGGGTCAGAAAAGTATTGGAGTCAAAGAGGGGGGCCAGCAGCGTCGTGTAGGCGATAAGCAAAGTCGCAAAGAGAAAGTAGCGGTTACACTCAAAATACGCGCCGTGTAAACTGGCCCTCAGGATGGTCCCCAGTGGGAGCATGTAGAGCGTGAAGAGAAGTGGACCGAGAATAGAGCCCTGTGGGACCCCGCAGGAAAGAGACATTGAAGGGGATACACTGTTCCTGACCTTAACACAAAAACTTCTGTCAGCGAGGTATGAGCGGAGCCAGTCTAATGCAGCACCTGTGATCCCGACCCAGTGTTCGAGCCGTGATAAGAGGATACTATGGTCGACGGTATCAAAAGCAGCGGTAAGGTCAAGGAGTACAAGTACCACAAACTGACCAGAATCATTTGATACAAGAATATCATTGAAAACCTTGACCAAAGCTGTTTCCGTGCTGTGAAGCTGTTTGAAACCGGACTGAAAAACCTCAAAGACTTTGTTTTCAGTTAAGAACAGATTTAACTGAATGGAAATGAGTTTTTCGAGGATTTTGGACATAAAGGGGAGTCTAGATATTGGTTTGTAATTTGTGCAGGCGGAAGGGCCAAGACCAGGTTTTTTTTAAATAACGGAGTGACCACTGCATTTTTGGAGGCATCTGGGACCACACTTGTAGCAATGCTACTATTCAAAATATTAAGAACAGAGGGCCCCAGCGATGGCAGAACCTGTTTGAAAAATGATGGGGGGATGGGATCAGCGGGGGAGCCTGAAGGTTTCATGTGACCAACAGCTTTGTTTAACAATGGGAGTGAGATGGGTTTGAATTGCCTGAAGTTTGCTGTGCAAGGAACAATGGGAGAGATGTCGACTGTAGAGTGGGGGATGGAGGACCTAATCAGCTCCACCTTTTCAACAAAGAATTTGCTGAATCTGTTACAGGAGTCAACAAGGGCCTCCATGTTGGCTGATAGAGGAACATTAATCAATCAACGAATTTAAGATTTATCGTTGTGATCGTATTAAAAAGGGAGGTGGAGACGCTATTTACATCAGAGACTCTTTGGCTGCCAGGATTGCGTCTAAAAAAACAATCGCAAACCAGTTTGAGGCTTTAGCTGTGAACATCAGTTTGAATGGAGGTCAGATCATAACTGTTGTAGGTTGTTATCGTCCCCCCTCCGCAACACCTGAAGCTCTGTCCTCCCTGACTGAATGCATAGGAAATTTTAAAGAAAATGAGATTGTTATGGTAGGAGATTTCAACATTGATTGGAATAAGTCGACCCCCCTCTGTGATAAATTCAAGGAATGTTAATCTAACACAACTTATCGACCCTCCCACCAGACCCAACAAAAATAATCCTGAAAAATCTTCCACCTTAGATCTGTTTTTCACAAATGCACCTCATAAATTTCCTGGTACAGGTGTATTTGCTAACATTTTGAGTGATCATTCCGTAATAGCAGCTCTTAGATCTACTAAACTTCCACCTGCTGAGCCCAAAATAATTCAAAAAAGGGATTTGAAACGTTTCTGTGTACAGTCATTACTCTGGGATCTATCCCACTTTGATTGGCAACGTATTCTACTAATCAACAACGTGAACACCGCTTGGAACTATTTTCATAATAGTTTCATTTTCTTTGTAAACAAACATGCTCCTTTCCGGAAGTTCAGGATAAAGGGCCGTGACAGCCCCTGGTTTACTCCTGAACTAGCTGACCTCCTGCACAGGAGAGATCATCTTTGGGCCGCAGCAAGAAAATCACACTCAGACACTGATTGGTTGAATTTCGGCAGCTGAGGAATAAATGCACAACTGCCATCAAAGCCGCAAAACGTAATTACTTCTTATCTCAGACCTCCAAAAATCTAAACGACCCTAAAAAATTCTGGAAAACCATCAAATCTCTCTCTGGCATCCCCCAGTCATCTGACCTCCCATCACAACTTCTTGTTGATTCTGTTCCTGTGTCAAATAAGCATGAGATCCTGAACTGTTTCAACAAACATTTTGTTGCTTCTAGTTCATTATTTGACACAGTTACAAATGGAAAATCAGCCACTTCATCTAATAACCAAACTTTTACAAATCAATTCCCTCGTACAAGTAAATCCTCAGTTAATCACACCTTCTCTTTTTCTCCGTTCTCAGTCCGTGAGGTAAATAAACTGTTAAAAGATCTTGATCCTAAAAAATCTGCAGGTCAAGATGAACTTCCTCCTTATTTCTTAAGGCTGGTTGCTCATATCATCACAGTCCCTGTGACTCACATCTTTAATCTGTCCATAAGCCAAAACACCATTCCGGATGCTTGGAAAACAGCCTTTGTTCTTCCTTTGCTGAAGGGAGGTGATCCCACCTCATTGAACAATTATCGACCGATCTCTAAACTCTGCATTTTAGCCAAGGTTCTAGAAAAACTGATAAACTCTCAGATCAAAAATTATCTGGACTCATTTAACATCTTACCTCTCCATCAATCTGGTTTCAGGAAAAAACACAGCACAACAACTGCTTCTCTGAAGGTTCTTAATGATGTTGTTGAAGCATTGGATGCTAAGGATTATTGTGCTGCACTTTTCTTAGACCTATCTAAAGCTTTTGGATCATAACATCCTGTGTCATAAGCTCTCAGAAATCAGTTTCTCTGATCACACCATCGGTTGGTTTTCTAATTATCTTTCCAATCGGAGGCAATGTGTTCAACATAACGGTACTTTTTCCAGCTATTTAACAGTTAAAAATGGTGTACCACAAGGCTCAGTTTTAGAACCAACCCTCTTTACAATCTACATAGCTAATGTAGGTCAGAGCATCCCTGATGCATCCTTACATTTCTATGCTGATGATACAGTTGTTTATACTGCATCATGAAAGACCTCACTCACCCAGCACACTCACTCTTTGCCCCACTCCCCTGTAAGGGGTTAAAGGGGAGGGTCAGTTTAATACTGACCTCCTTTTTACCTTAATTTACTTATTCAGATTGAATAGTAATTTCACGGATTCTCTTCTTTTTCAGTTTATTCAATATTTCTGTGATCTTTATGATGGACAAATAAACAGAGCCATTAAGTGACAAAGACGTTAACTTAGTTTGATATGTCAAAGAGACACTATCATTTATTTAAAATAAATCAACTAAATTAACACCATTACACTTGATTGACATGATTTCACTTTCTTTCAATTCAAATACGTCAGCACACTTGATTTAACACAACAGACATAAATATTGGATGTTAACATATTTAGTCTGAGGGGCATTTCAGCTTAAAATAGTTTCCAGCTTAAGATTGAGAGGGAAAGGGAAAAGGAGGAATAAGAGGTTGGAGAGATTAAGTTATTTATCTCGAGTGTAACCAGAGATGACACTTTCCATCCGACTTCGGCTAAATCCCAGGTACGTTTGTAAACAGCTTTACCTTTTGACGATGCGTCTGATAAAGATATTACCAGCCTCCCAGGTGCACAGAGTCCTTCCGGCCCTCGTACGTCTGAACTGGTCGTTTACTTCCAACGTCTCCTCGGATCCGCGTCAGCCGTCAGAAACATGTGGCAGCTTCTGGCCGACTTCAAGACGAGATGTTTCTCAAAGAAAGTTCATTAGGAACTTTGGAGCTTTTGCTCGGGGAACTGGATGGAGGCGTCCATCAGTTCTAGCTGACAAGTTAGTCTTTGGCTCTTGACCAAGCTTGACCAGCTGCAAGGCAGAGAGCTTTCAGGTCTCTGTCCATTCAAACTCTCTGTCCATTCAAAGACTGAAGCGTTTCCGCACAGTTAGAACTTAAAAAGAGACTTAGAGAGGAGAGAAACTTGTCTCTTTTTCATTGGTCCACTTGTTATCACTATTCAAGGTGAAATTCAGCACAGAGAAGGAAATTGTTTAGGAAAAGTATCTGAGTGAGAGACTTTCAGACGCTAGATGAGAGTTTTAGCTGAAACTCGACAAAAACAATTTCAGTGTAAGTCAGTTTGACATTTTAGCTGAACTTTGACACCTTTTCACTTGCAGAAATGACACATTGATGTTTCACATTTAAAGAATAACAGCATATAACATATATCATGAAAATGACAAAAGTTATTCTTTTGATTACATTAGAATAAAATCAAAGGTAGAAATAGTCTCTTTTGGTGACTATATTCTGATTACAACTAATGGAATGATTTTGTGATAAATGTCTTGCTTTACTGAGAGGTCAGTAAAGATCATCTCTGGAACAGTTCAAAAGTACACAGATGTAATAAAGTGAACATGGTCATGTCCACTACATCTCCCCCCTTTTGGAAGCCATCGCCAGTCCTTGGGGATGGGGTCCAACACGAAAGGAAACCTTGAACTGTCTCTGATCTTGAAGTAATCCAGCAAGTGGAAAAGAAAAATCAAAAATTATAATCCCATAAAGTTTTCGGAACTTCCATACTGTTCGTAGGTAATCCCATTGCGGTAAGCTTTTAATCCCTTGGAAAACTGAGTCTGTTAACTCCTGGAAAACAAAGTCTGTGATCCTTTGGAAAACAAAGTCTTATAATCCACAGCGATAATCCCACAGCAGTAATTCCACCACGATTAGAGTTGGTGATTTCATCAGCAACAATTGTTTTCATAATCAGCATGTAGAGGGGATCCCTCGATTGACGCAGAGGAGGCGACCCTTGGATGGAGGTTGAAGACCAAGCGTTGGAGCTGCAGGTCCCACATCGAAGGTTGTTGGCTGGTTGGTTTCCAGTCAGTGCCACTCTGGTTCTATGTGTCATGCAATTATGTGGTTTTTTAAGGTGGGCTTATGATTGGGATTTTACATTAAGCCTTACCTATATGCACCTGGTATGTAAGCTATCATGGTTTAGATCAGCTACAATTACCAATTAAGGGGTGGATCAATTCTGTAAAATTAGATATAGGGATTTGTACCTATAAAATTTTGGAGGGCTTCTGTAACGAAGGCCTCTAATTCCAAACTATTCCTCCATTCATTACTTAGTTTAGGTTAAACTAAAATAAAAATGAAATATAGTTTGATCTAAATGTCTGTTGTCTTTTAGACGAACGACGTAGGATTTGGTATTCCTAATAAATTTTGAAGTCTATGGCGAGACTCATCAAAATGAATAGGTAATCTAGAATAGAAACGATCGAATCGGTTCAATTTAGAAATTATGAGACCAGTGTAGTTTATTGTACCTTGAGCAACTTTAAACTACATTGACTCTTCAACGATTGCGATTTAACAAAATGAACTGCATGTTGGCATAGTTAAATCCATATCATTCATTAACCAATGTTAATATAAAACCTTTTTGGCTGGGAGTGTTCAGAACCAAACAGTATCTCAACTAATGACAACAGTAATGACTAAACAACAAGGAAACAACGTTTCACTGCTTCGACCCACTCTTGTCGTCAGATTCCAAAGTGCAACACACAAGCAAAACAGGTCTCAACTTTATGACCGAGGTCAAATCAAATCTCGTGGATTTAAACGGTTGTTAAGGTTAGTTTTTTGTTGTGGGTTTTAGACTTAGCGTTTCTAAGTTCAAGTTGGACAATGCGACTTATAGGGTGGGAAATATGGTAGTTTAAACCTGATTAGTTTATTTACTAACTTGTGTTTGTACGACCTTATTATCCCATGAAGTCGGTGAGTTGGTGAGATCTTTGTCTTTTGTGGAGTCATTGAACGCCTTGTAAGGTTTGATCTGATTTCGATGTACCCATTTAGCAATTGGCTCTTTACGGCCTTTGCTGATTTTGATCTCGTAGACGACTGAGGACACTTTGTCTGTTATCAGATGAGGTCCAGTCCACCTGGGCATTAGTTTGCGGGCGAGAGTTCCGGTCCCGGACTCTCCTTTCCCGGTTGTTGGGGCGAACGTATAGTACCAGACTCTGTCTCCCACTTGGAGTTCATTGTGAGAGGCCTTCTGGTCATAGTACGCCTTGCGTCCTTCAGCGGACCTTTCCAGGTTTTTCTGGGCGAAAGCAAAAGTGTTTCTGAGGTGTACATTCAAATCTTTCATGTATTGTTGTGTAGTGTAGGCTGTCGCCATGACGGCGTCACCTGGTTGGTACAACAGGTGTAGAGGGAGAGTCATTTGTCGACCGGTCATCATCTCGAAGGGAGAGATGCCAGTTGATGTGTGTGGAGTGGCTCTTATGGCCATGAGGACCAGAGGGAGTTTCACATCCCAGTCCTTGTGATTTGCGGCCACGTATTTCTTCAAAATACTCACCACAGTTCTGTTTGCTCTCTCGACTTGGCCTGAAGCCTGTGGGTGGTAGCCGACATGAAAGTTGGCCTTGACGCCTAGCGTCTTCCACAGTTCTTTCATCACTTCACCTGTGAAGTGTGTACCTTGGTCTGAGTTCACCCGAAGGGGAAGTCCAAACCTTGAGAATATATGATTCATTAACAACATAGCAGTTGTTTGTGCTGTGTCGTTAGGAGCTGGTAGGCATTCTACCCATTTGGTAAATGCACAGGTTACCGTGAGAAAATATTTATTTCCTCTAGAGCTCTTAGTGAGTGGTCCAACCCAGTCGATCTGGAGGTCAGACCATGGGAATGCAATGCCTCTGCTTTGCAGTGGTGCTCTGTGAAGTGGTCTGGTTGGCTGAAACTGGCCACACACCACGCACCCTTCAATGTAGTCCTTGACATCCTTTTTCATTCCAGGCCAATAGGCAATTTGTTTTAATGCCGTCAGCGTGGCTTTATCTCCTTTGTGTCCTGCGGACGGGAGATCATGGGCATGAACTAACATCACCCCCCTTTGGTCATGGGGAACCACGAACACAGGTGAGGACGTTGGTCCATGAGCGAAAGTTAGGATGCCCTTGATTAGTTTTAGCTGTTTGCGCAGCTGGTAAAGGACTTTAAGGTCTGGATCGGAATCCAGTTCGTCTTTAGACGGAGTGTTTTTGTCTGGATCAGTCAGGTACAGTATCATGGAGTTGATAGCAGGATCCGACTTCTGTAGTTGGATGATGTCTGGGTCAGTCAGTGCAGGTCGTACAGAGACTGCGTTGTCAGCAGGTCTGGCTGCGGCCTGTGCACGTGTGACTGCCATAACTCTGACTGAAGGTTGTGTTGGCAGAGTCTCGATTAACCAGGAGGGGTCGAAGGACCATAGAGGACCTTCGTCGGCTCCTTCTTTGGCTAAGGAATCTGCAATGTCATTGTAGTGCTTGTCATCGCCTGGGACTCTAGAATGTCCTGGAACTTTCTTCCAGTAGATCTGTAAGTCGTGTGATGTCACCAAGTGATCACATGCCATGAAAAGCTCTTTGTGTTTGACCACTTTTCTGTCGCTTGTTAGGAAACCGTTCTGTTTCCACACAGCAAGGTGACAAGCGAAACTCAAACGAGCATAGTTAGAGTCAGTGCAGATGACTAGGGTCTTGATGGAGCGTGCTACTACCATCTGGAGAGCTATTAGGATTCCTGCAATCTCAGCGTACTGAGAAGTCTGAGAGCCTAATTTGTAGCTGAAGGTAATCTGTTCTTGGTCTTGGAGGAGGACCCCTCCAACACCTGCCCTACAGATTTTGTCGCGGAGGAATGAAGATCCATCCACGTACAATGTTGTCATATCTTTGCAGATATTGTCATCAAAGAAGTGGTGATTCGGGTCTTCAGTTACTGGGGGTTTAACCTCAACCGGCGGCTGGGTGGCTGGTACATCTTGTGTACACTTCTGGCAGATTGCCAAGTCCGTCCCCAGATGAGACTTCTTGTTTTGACCATAACGTATGTCTAGGTTAAAACTTTGAAGCGCCATGAGCCACGTTGCAACACGTGAGTTTGTCACCACACCATCTCTGATGCGTTCACTGTTAAGAAAGGTCACTGGCTGGTGTTGTGTTTCCACAATGATTTTCTGTCCACCAATGTAGCTGGAGAAATGTTTAACTGCCCACACTGTGGTCAGTAAAGCTTTCTCACAGTCTGAGAATCTCAACTCGGGGCCTGCCATCGTTTTGCTGGCATAGGCTACTACACGTTTGTCTCTGTCGTGTATCTGGTACAGACCTGCACTTATGCAATGAGCTGAGAAGCCCACTTCCAAGTAAAACTCTTTGTTGTAGTCTGGGTAGACTAAACAAGGGGCTGACTTGATCCTGTTTATAAGAGCGTCCATTGCCTGTTGCTGTTTGTCAGTCCAAACAAATGGTACGTCTTTTTTAAGGAGTTCAGTCAGTGGTTTCGCAAGGTCCGCATAGTTTTCGATGAACTGGTTCGAGTAGTTACACACGCCAAGAAAACTTTGTAGTTCTTTGAGATTGGTGGGGACCTTGAGATTGTCAAGGCCTTGGGCACGAGTTAAGATGCCATGGTTTGGTTTAAGCCGTTCACGCAGTGTATCGGGAAGCTTGTACAGGAACCTCATAGGCTTCGGCCAACGTTTCTCCGTACGTTTACCTCTTTCTGCGTAATTCAGGTGTGTCACAACTGTCGGCGCAGTCGCTGGTGTGTCTGACTGGTCAGACCGCGGTGCGTCACTGTCGTTGTGATGTGTGTCTTCCCACTTCATGACTGAAGAGGTGCTCTTTGAGTCTGTAAGAACTATGTCATCTCTGAGTAGTTCTATACTCAAAAGCTCTTGAACCAAGGTTTCATCGAAAGCTTGGCTGATGGCTGAATTACCTGTCCCAGAGGACAGTACAGCGTCTGTGGTGTGGGATCCTCGGACCTCCACACAGTCTACTACCTGTGGTAGAGAGTGAGAGTACACCCCCCTTTTGTTGGAGGAGGGGTCCTCAAAATCTGTGACACTGAAATCCAAGTGACTGTCAGCATGTCGCGGACTGCCACTTCCAGGACTCACATGTCCTTGAACCAAGGTTTCATCGAAAGCTTGGCTGATAGCTGAATTACCTGTCCCATAGGACAGTACAGCCTCTTCGGTGTAGGATCCTTGGATCTCAACACCTTTCACTACCTGTGGTAGGTAGTGTTCAGTGAGTGCTGACTGTGTCAGCTCGCAGAGGAGGTTCTCTTGTCGGGCCAGAGTCTGGTCCAACTGTTGAGTCTCTACTGTCTCACCTGTAGTTGAAGGTTCACTTACCGGGCTTGTGACCACGGTTGGGGAGTCCCTCGTGGCCACTGCGGTACCTGCGGTTAGGCAGTCTGTACCACAACGAGGAGGCACTTTTATTGGCAGGGGTTTTCTCACTGTTGCCCACATTTTCTGTTGACCATAATCTATAATCGCTTCAAAACGGTTTATAAAGTCTTGGCCAACCAGAAATGGGAATGAGTCAAGTGTGGACACATACACTGGGTGGTGTAGTGTCGTTTTGCCAATCTGCATGTGAACCATAGCTATGGCTGTTAGGGTTGTTCTCGTCTCTGCGAGACCCTGTAGCTCAATAGCACATTCCTCAAAGGGTATTTGCCCGTCAACACCGTTGGCGGCGGTCCTCAGCTCCTTGAACAGCTTGGCCGACATAATGGTTATATCAGAACTGCCATCCAGGAGGGCTTCACGCTCAAGGACACCTTCCAGTGTGATAGGCAGGTAAGCTTTCTTAGCCACCCCCCTTTGTATAAAGTTACACAGAAACCTCACAGGTCTTGGCCCACGTTTCTGTTCACGTGTGACTCTGTCTGTGTACTCATGTTCACTGTCAGCATCATGTTGGCTGTCAGCATCATGACCTTCAGGATGTTGTTGTGTGTCAGCAATTGGTTTGCTGTCAACATCCATGGCAATGTTGGTAGTAGTGTGCGCTGAGTTATTTGTGTGCTCTGAGTCTTTGTGAAAGACAGTGCTACACATCGCTCCAGGTTGGTCAATGTTGATAGTGTCATTATCAATGATAATGCCACTCATTGTAACAGGTTGGTCAAGCACAGTAACATTCAAATCTACTGACAAACTACTTACTTCCTCTGTCTCTTCCGAGCATAGAGGTGTTGGGCCATTATTCCGGGACATTTGTGACTCCTTGCCTATTTCGAACTGTTCTGTTCGAGGCGCGGGAGGTGCAGTTCCAAGGCTCGGGGGTGTCTGTTGGGACAACGCATAGTTACATGAGTATAGGTCCCCATCCTTCAATTTCTTTTGAAGTCCACCCACCGATTGACCTTGGTTTTCACCCATCTGGTTCGATCTGAACCATTTTGGCTTCTTTCTCCAGCGGATACCCCCACTTTGTGGTTTGTCAGGTTGAAAGGTCTGTTTCTTTTCGCCTTTGTTAGGAGAGGGAGTTGATGAACTTGTCCCTTCTAGCTCCAGCGAGTGGGATTTGACCGCTTCATTCGGGGACACCTGTAAGGGTGTTTTGGCTTGCATGTTAAATGCAAAGACATCCGCAGCACACTGTACTATTTCATGCAAAGATGTTGCTTCTAAATCACCCCAGGCCAAGTTCCATGGCAACTCGAATCTAACATCAGGGATTAGATTATCCCTGAAAACAGATTTGAAAAGCGTCTGCTCTTCCAGGTCAGGTTCCATCATGTCACCTATATACGCCTTCAAAATTCTGGCAAAGAAAAAATATGGATGTTCATCGTTTCTCTGCAAGACATTTCGGGCAGCTGAGTAGTCACCACACAATGAGAAAGATTTTTCCTCTGTGCAAGGTGCAGGGGGAGCAAGTTCATGGCTCCGGGGTTCCTCTTGGTACCCTCTGATGTATGGGTCTTCTAGAGGCACATACTGTATGAGCCTTGGACGCGTACCGTCTTGAACTTCCATCTTTAACTTGACTTTTTGTGAAAATCAATAAGACAGTTCGAATTTTAATGTGTGCAAATAAATCTCCACTTTTAATGCAGCACTGAGTCAATCAAACTAATCAGCTGTCTGGTTTAAGTGTTTCACTGTGTAATAAGTATTTCTATTCATAGGTACCTTCTTCAGGTTTTACCCTCAAATGAATTGTAAAAGTTAAATGCCTTTTTGCAGTGTTAACTTTAAAATATAACTTATTTTTCAACAACAGTTACTAACTAACCCAAGCATGACGTCCGTTTTACTTACTCAAACACTATTTAAAAGATTCGAAATAAATACATTGTTCACACTAAAATGTACCCAGAATGCTGCTCCATTATGCCTTAAAAAAGATGTATTGCAGTTTGGCTAAACTGTTTTCAGGAGTGAAAAATGGATTACCTGTTTATTTTAAATATTTTTTATCTAAAATAAACTGGAGGTGTTTGTG